>JBBPBO010001984.1:42154281-42191935 GCA_037974295.1 Cicer cuneatum | reverse complement strand
ATTTTTTGCATCCCAAGGCTAATTCTAATCACATTTAGTTCATCCAATAAGTGCGTTTGTGTCATTAATTTAACATTTACATCATTTTGTACATCCGAAGGCTAATTCTAATCACTTTTTGTTCTTAAGGAATGTAGTTTATCCAATAATCGTGTTTGTGTCATTGGATGAACATTTATGTCATTTTGTGCATCCCAAGGCTTATTCTAATCACTTTTCGTTCTTAACCAATGTTGTTCATCCAATAAGTGCGTTTGTGTCATTAATTTAACATTGACGTTATTTTGTACATCCCAAGGCTAATTCTTATCACTTTTCGTTCTTAAGGAATGTAGTTCATCCAATAAGTGCGTTTGTGTCATTAATTTAACATTTACTTCATTTTGTGCATCCCAAGGATTATTCAAATCACTTTTCGTTCTTACGGAATGTAGTTCATCCAATAAGTGCGTTTGTGTCATTGATTTCACATTTACTACATTTTGTGCATCCCAGGGCTTATTCAAATCACTTTTCGTGCTTAAGGAATGTAGTTCATCTAATAAGTGCTTTTGTGTCATTGGATGATCATTTACGTCATTTCATGCATTCCAAGGCTTATTCTAATCACTTTTCGTTCTTAACCAATGTTCTTCATGCAATAAGTGCGTTTGTGTCATTAATTTAACAATTACGTCATTCTGTGCATCCCAAAGCTTATTTTAATCACTTTTCGTTCTTAAGGAATGTTGGTCATCCAATAAGTGCATTTCTGTCATTGGATAAACATTTACGCCATTTTGTGCATTCCAAGGCTTATTCTAATCACTTTTCATTTTTAACAAATGTTGTTCATCAAATAAGTGTGTTTGTGTTATAAATTTAACATCTACGTCATTTTTTGCATCCCAAGGCTAATTCTAATCACATTTAGTTCATCCAATAAGTGCGTTTGTGTCATTAATTTAACATTTACATCATTTTGTACATCCGAAGGCTAATTCTAATCACTTTTTGTTCTTAAGGAATGTAGTTTATCCAATAATCGTGTTTGTGTCATTGGATGAACATTTATGTCATTTTGTGCATCCCAAGGCTTATTCTAATCACTTTTCGTTCTTTACCAATGTTGTTCATCCAATAAGTGCGTTTGTGTCATTAATTTAACATTGACGTTATTTTGTACATCCCAAGGCTAATTCTTATCACTTTTCGTTCTTAAGGAATGTAGTTCATCCAATAAGTGCGTTTGTGTCATTAATTTAACATTTACTTCATTTTGTGCATCCCAAGGATTATTCAAATCACTTTTCGTTCTTACGGAATGTAGTTCATCCAATAAGTGTGTTTGTGTCATTGGATGAACATTTACGTCATTTTGGGCATCCTATTCTAATCACATTTTGTTCTTAAGGAATGTAGTTTATCCAATAATCGTGTTTGTGTCATTGGATGAACATTTATGTCATTTTGTGCATCCCAAGGCTTATTCTAATCACTTTTCGTTCTTAACCAAAGTTGTTCATCCAATAAGTGCGTTTGTGTCATTAATTTAACATTGACGTTATTTTGTACATCCCAAGGCTAATTCTTATCACTTTTCGTTCTTAAGGAATGTAGTTCATCCAATAAGTGCGTTTGTGTCATTAATTTAACATTTACTTCATTTTCTGCATCCCAAGGCTTATTCAAATCACTTTTCGTTCTTACGGAATGTAGTTCATCCAATAAGTGCGTTTGTGTCATTGGATGAACATTTACGTCAATTTGTGCATCCCAAGGCTTATTCCAATCACTTTTCGTTCTTAACCAATGTTGTTCATCTAATAAGTGCGTTTGTGTCATTAATTTAACATTGACGTTATTTTGTGCATCCCAAGGCTAATTCTTATCACTTTTCGTTCTTAAGGAATGTAATTCATCCAATAAGTGCGTTTGTGTCATTAATTTGACATTTACGTCATTTTGTGCATCCCAAGGCTTATTCAAATCACTTTTCGTTCTTAAGGAATGTAGTTCATCCAATAAGTGCGTTTGTGTCATTGGATGAACTATTACGTCATTTTGTGCATTCTTAGGCATAACGTTTCGTTGTTAACCAATGTTGTTCATTGAATAAATGGGTTTGTGTCATTAATTTAACATTTACGTTATTTTGTGCATCCCAAGGCTAATTCTCATCACTTTTCGTTCTTAAGGAATGTAGTTCATCCAATAAGTGCGTTTGTGTCATTGGATGAACATTTACGTCATTTCATGCATCCCAAGGCTTATTCTAATCACTTTTCGTTCTTAAAGAATAGAGTTCATCCAATGAGTCCGTTTGGGCCATTGGATGAACATTTACGTCATTTTGTGTATTCCAAGGCTTATTCTAATCACTTGTCTTTGTTAACCAATTTTGTTAATCCAATAAGTGCGTTTGTGTCATTAATTTAACATTTACGTCATTTTGTGCATCCCAAGGCTTATTCAAATCACTTGTAGTTCATCCAATAAGTGCGTTTGCGTCATTGGATGAACATTTACGTCATTTCGTGGATCCCAAGGCTTATTCTAATCACTTTTCGTTCATAAGGAATGTAGTTCATCCAATAAATGTGTTTGTGTCATTGGATGAACATTTACGTGATTTTGTGCATCCCAAGGCTAATTCTAATCACTTTTCGTTCATAAAGAATATAGTTCATCCAATAAGTCCGTTTAGGTCATTGGATGAATATTTACGTCATTTTGTGCATCCCTAGGCTTATTCTAATCACTTTTCGTTCTTAACCAATGTTGTTCTTCCAATAGGTGCGTTTGTGTCATTAATTTAAGATTGACGTCATTTTGTGCATCCCAAGGCTAATTCTTATCAATTTTCTTTCTTAAGTAATGTAGTTCATCCAATAAGTGCGTTTGTGTCATTAATTTAACATTTACGTCATTTTGTGCATCCCAAGGTTTATTCAAAACACTTTTCGTTCTTAAGGAATGTTGTTCATCCAATAAGTGCGTTTGTGTCATTGGATTAACATTTACGTCATTTTTTGCATCCCAAGGCTTATTCTAATCACTTTTTGTTCTTAAAGAATAGAGTTCATCCAATAAGTCCGTTTGGGTCATTGGATGAACATTTACGTCATTTTGTGTATTCCAAGGCTTATTCTAATCACTTTTCATTGTTAACCAATTTTGTTAATCCAATAAGTGCGTTTGTGTCATTAATTTAACATTTACGTCATTTTGTGCATCCCAAGGCTTATTCAAATCACTTTTCGTTCTTAAGGAATGTTATTCATCCAATAAGTGCGTTGGTGTCATTGGATGAACTATTACGTCATTTTGTGCATTCTTAGGCATAAGGTTTCATTGCTAACCAATGGTGGTCATCCAATAAGTGCGTTTGTGTCATTAATTTAACATTTACGTCCTTTTGTACATCCCAAGGCTAATTCTCATAACTTTTCGGTCTTAAGGAATGAAGTTCATCCAATAAGTGCGTTTGTGTCATTAGATGAACATTTACGTCATTCTGTGCATCCGAAGGCTTATTCTAATCACTTTTCGTTCATAAGGAATGTAGTTCATCCAATAAGTGCGTTTGGATCATTGGATGAACATTTAAGTAATTTTGTGCATCCCAAGGCTTATTCCAATCACTTTTCGTTCATAAGGAATGTACTTCATCCAGTAAGTGCATTTCTGTCATTGGATGAACATTTACGTCATTTTGTGCATCCCAAGGCTTATTCTAATCACTTTTCATTCATAAAGAATAGAGTTCATCCAATAAGTCCGTTTGGGTCATTTGACGAAAATTTACGTCATTTTGTGCATCCAAAGGCTTATTCTAATCACTTTTCGTTCTTAACCAATGTTATTCATCCAATAAGTGCGTTTGTGTCTTTAATTTAACATTGGCGTCATTTTCTGCATCCCAAGGCTAATTCTTATCACTTTTCTTTCTTAAGTAATGTAGTTCATCCAATAAGGGCGTTTGTGTCATTAATTTAACATTTACGTCATTTTGTGCATCCCAAGGCTTATTCAAATCACTTTTCGTTCTTAAGGAATATTGTTCATCCAATAAGTGCATTTGTTTCATTGGATGAACTATTCTATCGTTTTGTGCATTCTTAGGCATAACTTTTTGTTGTTAAACAATGTTGTTCATTCAATAAGTGCGTTTGCGTCATTTATTTAACATTTACTTCATTTTGTGCATACCAAGGCTAATTCTCATCACTTTTCGTTCTTAAGGAATGTAGTTCATTCAATAAGTGCGTTTGTGTCATTGGATGAACATTTACGTCATTTTGTGCATCCAAGGCTTATTCTAATCACCTTTCGTCCATAAGGAATGTAGTTCATCCAATAGGTGCGTTTGGGTCATTGGATGAACATTTACGTCATTTTGTGCATCCCAAGGCTTATTCCAATCACTTTTCGTTCATAAGGAATGTAGTTCATCCAAAAAGTGCTTTTGTGTCATTGGATGAACATTTACGTCATTTTGTGCATCCCAAGGCTTATTCTAATCACTTTTCGTTCTTAAAGAATATAGTTCGTCCAATAAGTCCGTTTGGGTCAATGGATGAACATTTACGTCATTTTGTGCATCCCAAGACTTATTCTAATCACTTTTCGTTCTTAACCAATGTTGTTCATCCAATAAGTGCGTTTGTGTCATTAATTTAACATTGGCATCATTTTGTGCATCCCAAGGCTAATTCTTATCACTTTTCTTTCTTAAGTAATGTAGTTCATCCAATAAGTGCGTTTGTGTCATTGGATGAACATTTACGTCATTTTGTGCATCCCAATGCTTATTCTAATCGTTTTTCGTTCATAAGGAGTGTAGATAATCCAATAAGTGCGTTTAGGTCATAGGATGAACATTTACGTCATTTTGTGCATCCCAAGGCTTATTCCAATCACTTTTCATTCATAAGAAATGAAGTTCATCCAATAAGTGCGTTTGTGTCATTGGATGAACATTTACGTCATTTTGTGCATCCCAAGGCTTATTCTAATCACTTTTCGTTCTTAAAGAATATAGTTCATCCAATAAGTGCGTTTGTGTCATTGGATGAACTATTACGTCATTTTGTGCATTCTTAGGCATAACGTTTCGTTGTTAACCAATGTTGTTCATTGAATAAATGGGTTTGTGTCATTAATTTAACATTTACGTTATTTTGTGCATCCCAAGGCTAATTCTCATCACTTTTCGTTCTTAAGGAATGTAGTTCATCCAATAAGTGCGTTTGTGTCATTGGATGAACATTTACGTCATTTCATGCATCCCAAGGCTTATTCTAATCACTTTTCGTTCTTAAAGAATAGAGTTCATCCAATGAGTCCGTTTGGGCCATTGGATGAACATTTACGTCATTTTGTGTATTCCAAGGCTTATTCTAATCACTTGTCTTTGTTAACCAATTTTGTTAATCCAATAAGTGCGTTTGTGTCATTAATTTAACATTTACGTCATTTTGTGCATCCCAAGGCTTATTCAAATCACTTGTCATTCTTAAGGAACGTAGTTCATCCAATAAGTGTGTTTGTGTCATTGGATGAACTATTACGTCATTTTGTGCATTCTTAGGCAGAACTTTTCGTTGTTAACCAATGTTGTTCATTGAATAAATGGGTTTATGTCCTTAATTTATCATTTACGTCATTTTGTGCATCCCAAGGCTAATTCTCATCACTTTTCGTTCTTAAGGAATGTAGTTCATCCAATAAGTGCGTTTGTGTCATTGGATGAACATTTACGTCATTTCGTGGATCCCAAGGCTTATTTTAATCACTTTTCGTTCATAAGGAATGTAGTTCATCCAATAAATGCGTTTGTGTCATTGGATGAACATTTACGTCATTTTGTGCATCCCAAGGCTAATTCTAATCACTTTTCGTTCATAAAGAATATAGTTCATCCAATAAGTCCGTTTGGGTCATTGGATGAATATTTACGTCATTTTGTGCATCCCTAGGCTTATTCTAATCACTTTTCGTTCTTAACCAATGTTGTTCATCCAATAGGTGCGTTTGTGTCATTAATTTAAGATTGACGTCATTTTGTGCATCCCAAGGTTTATTCAAAACACTTTTCGTTCTTAAGGAATGTTGTTCATCCAATAAGTGCGTTTGTGTCATTGGATTAACATTTACGTCATTTTTTGCATCCCAAGGCTTATTCTAATCACTTTTTGTTCTTAAAGAATAGAGGTCATCCAATAAGTCCGTTTGGGTCATTGGATGAACATTTACGTCATTTTGTGTATTCCAAGGCTTATTCTAATCACTTTTCTTTGTTAACCAATTTTGTTAATCCAATAAGTGCATTTGTGTCATTAATTTAACATTTACATCATTTTGTGCATCCAAAGGCTTATTCAAATCACTTTTCGTTCTTAAGGAATGTTATTCATCCAATAAGTGCGTTGGTGTCATTGGATGAACTATTACGTCATTTTGTGCATTCTTAGGCATAAGGTTTCATTGCTAACCAATGGTGGTCATCCAATAAGTGCGTTTGTGTCATTAATTTAACATTTACGTCCTTTTGTACATCCCAAGGCTAATTCTCATAACTTTTCGGTCTTAAGGAATGAAGTTCATCCAATAAGTGCTTTTGTGTCATTGGATGAACATTTACGTCATTCTGTGCATCCGAAGGCTTATTCTAATCACTTTTCGTTCATAAGGAATGTAGTTCATCCAATAAGTGCGTTTGGATCATTGGATGAACATTTAAGTAATTTTGTGCATCCCAAGGCTTATTCCAATCACTTGTCGTTCATAAGGAATGTACTTCATCCAGTAAGTGCATTTCTGTCATTGGATGAACATTTACGTCATTTTGTGCATCCCAAGGCTTATTCAAATCACTTTTCGTTCTTAAGGAATATTGTTCATCCAATAAGTGCATTTGTTTCATTGGATGAACTATTCTATCGTTTTGTGCATTCTTAGGCATAACTTTTTGTTGTTAACCAATGTTGTTCATTCAATAAGTGCGTTTGTGTCATTTATTTAACATTTACTTCATTTTGTGAATACCAAGGCTAATTCTCATCACTTTTCGTTCTTAAGGAATGTAGTTCATTCAATAAGTGCGTTTGTGTCATTGGATGAACATTTACGTCATTTTGTGCATCCCAAGGCTTATTCTAATCAATTTTCGATCATAAGGAATGTAGTTAATCCAATAAGTGCGTTTGGGTCATTGGATGAACATTTACGTCATTTTGTGCATTCTTAGGCATAACTTTTCGTTGTTAACCAATGTTGTTCATTCAATAAGCGCGTTTGTGTCATTAATTTAACATTTACGTCATTTTGTGCATCCCAAGGCTAATTCTCATCACTTTTCGTTCTTAAGGAATGTAGTTCATCCAATAAGTCCATTTCTGTCATTGGATGAACATTTACGTCATTTTGTGCATCCCAAGGCTTATTCCAATCACTTTTCGTTCATAAGGAATGCAGTTCATCCAATAAGTGCTTTTGTGTCATTGGATGAACATTTACGTCATTTTGTGCATCCCAAGGCTTATTCTAATCACTTTTCGTTCTTAAAGAATATAGTTCGTCCAATAAGTCCGTTTGGGTCATTGGATGAATATTTACGTCATTTTCTGCATCCCAAGACTTATTCTAATCACTTTTCGTTCTTAACCAATGTTGTTCATCCAATAAGTGCGTTTGTGTCATTAATTTAACATTGGCATCATTTTGTGCATCCCAAGGCTAATTCTTATCACTTTTCTTTCTTAAGTAATGTAGTTCATCCAATAAGTGCGTTTGTGTCATTGGATGAACATTTACGTCATTTTGTGCATCCCAATGCTTATTCTAATCGTTTTTCGTTCATAAGGAGTGTAGATAATCCAATAAGTGCGTTTAGGTCATAGGATGAACATTTACGTCATTTTGTGCATCCCAAGGCTTATTCCAATCACTATTCGTTCATAAGAAATGAAGTTCATCCAATAAGTGCGTTTGTGTCATTGGATGAACATTTACGTCATTTTGTGCATCCCAAGGCTTATTCTAATCAATTTTCGTTCTTAAAGAATATAGTTCATCCAATGAGTCAGTTTAGGTCATTGGATGAACATTTACGTCATTTTGTGCATCCCAAGACTTATTCTAATCACTTTTCGTTCTTAACCAATGTTGTTCATCCAATAAGTGCGTTTGTGTCATTAATTTAACATTGGCGTCATTTTGTGCATCCCAAGGCTAATTCTTATCACTTTTCTTTCTTAAGTAATGTAGTTCATCCAATAAGTGCGTTTGTGTCATTGGATGAACATTTACGTCATTTTGTGCATCCCAATGCTTATTCTAATTGTTTTTCGTTCATAAGGAGTGTAGATAATCCAATAAGTGCGTTTGGGTCATAGGATGAACATTTACGTCATTTTGTGCATCCCAAGGCTTATTCCAATCACTTTTCGTTCATAAGGAATGTAGTTCATCCAATAAATGCGTTTGTGTCGTTGGATGAACATTTACGTCATTTTGTGCGTCCTTAGGCTTATTCTAATCACTTTTCGTTCATAAGGAATGTAGTTCATCCAATAAGTGCGTTTGTATCGTTGGATGAACATTTACGTCTTTTTTGCATCCCAAGGCTTATTCTAATAACTTTTCGTTCTTAAAGAATAGAGTTCATCCAATAAGTCCGTTTGGGTCATGGGATGAACATTTACGTCATTTTGTGTATTCCAAGGCTTATTCTAATCACTTTTCATAAGGAATGTAGTTCATCCAATAAGTGCGTGTGTGTCATTAATTTAACATTTACGTCTTCTTGTGCATCCCAAGCCTAATTTTAATCAGATTTCATTCTTAAGGAATGAAGTTCATCCAATAAGTGCGTTTGTGTCATTAACTTGACAATTACATCATTTTGTACATCCAAAGGCTAATTCTAACCACTTTTCGTTCTTAAGAAATGTAGTTCAGTAAATAAGTGCGTTTGTGTCATTGGATGAACAATTACCTCATTTTGTGCATCCCAAGGCTTATTCTAATCACTTTGTGTTCTTAAGGAATGTAGTTCAGCCAGTAAGAGCGTTTGTGTGATTAATTTCACATTTACTTAATTTTGTGCATCCCAGGGCTGATTCAAATCACTTCTCGTGCTTAAGGAATATAGTTCATCTAATAAGTGCTTTTATGTGATTGGATGAACATTTACCTCATTTTATGCATTCCGAGGCTTATTCTAATCGCTTTTCGTTCTTAACCAATGTTGTTCATGCAATAAGTGCGTTTGTGTTATAAATTTCACATCTACGTCATTGTTAACCAATGGTGTTCATCCAATAAGTGCGTTTGTTTCATTAATTTAACATTTACGTCATTTTGTGCATCCCAAGGCTAATTCTCATCACTTTTCGGTCTTAACGAATGTAGTTCATCCAATAAGTGCGTTTGTGTCATTGGATGAACATTTACGTCACTTTGTGCATCCCAAGGCTTATTCTAATCACTTTTCGTTCATAAGTAATGTAGTTCATCCAATAAGGGCGTTTGTGTCATTACATTCACATTTATGTCATTTTGTGCATCCCAAGGCTTATTCAAATCACTTTTTGTTCTAAAGGAATGTAGTTAATCCAATAAGTGTGTTTGTGTCATTGGATGAACATTTACGTCATTTTATGCATCCCAAGGCTTATTCTAATCACTTTTCGTTCTTAAAGAATATAGTTCATCCAATAAGTCCGTTTGGGTCATTGGATGAACATTTACGTCATTTTGTGCATCCCAAGACTTATTCTAATCACTTTTCGTTCTTAACCAATGTTGTTCATCCAATAAGTGCGTTCGTGTCATTAATTTAACATTGGCGTCATTTTGTGCATCCCTAGACTAATTCTTATCACTTTCCTTTCTTAAGTAATGTAGTTCCTCCAATAAGTGCATTAGTGTCATTAATTTAACATTTACGTCATTTTGTGGATCCGAAGGCTTATTCAAATCACTTTTCGTTCATAAGGAATGTTGTTCATCCTATAAGTGCGTTTGTTTCATTGGATGAACTATTCTGTTATCTTGTGCATTCTTAGGCATAACTTTTCGTTGTTAACCAATGTTGTTCATTCAATAAGTGCGTTTGTGTCATTAATTTAACATTTATTTCATTTTGTGCATCCCAAGGCTAATTTTCATCACTTTTCGTTCTTAAGGAATGTAGTTCATTCAATAAGTGCGTTTGTGTCATTGGATGAACATTTACGTCATTTTGTGCATCCCAAGGCTTATTCTAATCGTTTTTCGTTCATAAGGAATGTAGTTAATCCAATAAGTGCGTTTGGGTCATAGGATGAACATTTACGTCATTTTGTGCATCCCAAGGCTTATTCCAATAACTTTTCGTTCATAAGAAATGAAGTTCATCCCATAAGTGCGTTTGTGTCATTGGATGAACATTTACGTCATTTTGTGCATCCCAAGGCTTTTTCTAATCACTTTTCGTTCTTAAAGAATATAGTTCATCCAATAAGTCCGTTTGGGTCATTGGATGAACATTTACGTCATTTTGTGCATCCCATGGTTTATTCTAATCACTTTTCGTTCTAAACCAATGTTGTTCGTCCAATAAGTGCGTGTCTGTCATTAATTTAACATTGACGTCATTTTGTGCATCCCAAGGCTAATTCTTATCACTTTTCTTTCTTAAGTAATGTAGTTTATCCAATAAGTACGTTTGTGTCATTAATTTAACATTTACGTCATTTTGTGCATTCCAAGGCTTATTCAAATCACTTTTCGTTCTTAAGGAATGTTGTTCATCCAATAAGTGCGTTTGTGTCATTGGATGAACTATTACGTCATTTTTTGCATACTTAGGCATAAGGTTTCATTGTTAACCAATGGTGTTCATCCAATAAGTGCGTTTGTGTCATTAATTTAACATTTACGTCATTTTGTGCATCGGAAGGCAAATTCTAATCACTTTTTGTTCTTAAGGAATGTAGTTCATCCAGTAAGTGCGTTTGTGTGATTAATTTCACATTTACTTCATTTTGTGCATCCCAGGGCTTATTCAAATCACTTTGCGTGCTTAAGGAATGTAGTTCATATAATAAGTGCTTTTATGTCATTGGATGAACATTTACCGCATTTTATGCATTCCAAGGCTTATTCTGATCGCTTTTCGTTCTTAACCAATGTTGTTCATCCAATAAGTGCGTTTGTGTTATAAATTTAACATCTACGTCATTGTTAACCATTGGTGTTCATCCAATAAGTGCATTTGTGTCATTAATTTAACATTTACGTCATTTTGTGCATCCCAACGCTTATTCTAATCGCTTTTCGTTCTTAAGGAATGTTGGTCATCCAATAAGTGCGTTTGTATCATTAATTTAACATTGACGTCATTTTGTGCATCCCAAGGTTAATTCTTATAACTTTTCGTTCTTAAGTAATGTAGTTCATCCAATAAGTGCGTTTGTGTCATTACTTTATAATTTACGTCATTTTGTGCATCCCAAGGCTTATTCAAATCACTTTTTGTTCTAATGGAATGTAGTTAATCCAATAAGTGTGTTTGTGTCATTGGATGAACTATTACATCATTTTGTGCATTCTTAGGAATAACGTTTCGTTGTTAACCAATGTTGTTCATTCAATAAATGCGTTTGTGTCATTGGATGAACGTACGTCATTTTATGCATCCCAAGGCTTATTCTAATCACTTTTCGTTCATAAGGAATGTAGTTCATCCAATAAGTGAGTTTGTGTCATTGGATGAACATTTACGTCATTTTGTGCATTCCAAGGCTTATTCTAATCACTTTTCGTTCATAAGGAATGTAGTTCATCCAATAAGTGCGTTTGTGTCATTGGATGAACATTTACGTCATTTTTTGCATCCCAAGGCTTATTCTAATAACTTTTCGTTCTTAAAGAATAGAGTTCATCCAATAAGTGCATTTGGGTCATTGGATGTACATTTACGTCATTTTGTGTATTCCAAGGCTTACTCTAACCACTTTTCTTTGTTAACCAATTTTGTTAATCCAATAAGTGCATTTGTGTCATTAATTTAACATTTACGTCATTTTGTGCATCCCAAGGCAAATTCTAATCACTTTTTCGTCTTAAGGAATGTAGTTCATCCAGTAAGTGCGTTTGTGTGATTAATTTCACATTTACTTCATTTTGTGCATCCCAGGGCTTATTCAAATCACTTTCCGTCCTTAAGGAATGTAGTTCATCTAATAAGTTCTTTTACGTCATTGGATGAACATTTACCTCATTTTATGCATTCCAAGGCTTATTCTAATAGCTTTTCGTTATTAACCAATGTTGTTCATTCAATAAGTGCGTTTGTGTTATAAATTTAACATCTACGTCATTGTTAACCAATGGTGTTCATCCAATAAGTGCGTTTGTGTCATTAATTTAACATTTACGTCATTTTGTGCATCCCAAGGCTTATTCTAATCGCTTTTCGTTCTTAAGGAATGTTGGTCATCCAATAAGTGCGTTTGTGTCATTATTTTAACATTGACGTCATTTTGTGCATCCCAAGGTTAACTCTTATCACTTTTCGTTCTTAAGTAATGTAGTTCATCCAATAAGTGCGTTTGTGTCATTACTTTATAATTTACGTCATTTTGTGCATCCCAAGGCTTGTTCAAATCACTTTTTCTTCTAAAGGAATGTAGTTAATCCAATAAGTGTGTTTGTGTCATTGGATGAACTATTACGTCATTTTGTGCATTCTTAGGCATAACGTTTCGTTGTTAACCAATGTTGTTCATCCAATAAGTGCGTTTGTGTCATTAATTTAACATTTACGTCATTTTGTGCATCCCAAGGCTAATTCTCATCACTTTTCGTTCGTAAGGAATGTAATTCATCCAATAAGTGCGTTTGTGTCATTGGATGAACATTTATGACATTTTGTGCATCCCAAAGCTTATTCTAATCTCTTTTCGTTCATAAGGAATGTAGTTCATCCAATAAGTGTGTTTGGGTCAATGGATGAACATTTACGTCATTTTGTGCATCCCAAGGCTTATTCTAATCACTTTTCGTTCATAAGTAATGTAGTTCATCCAATAAGTGCGTTTGTGTCATTGGATGAACATTTACGTCATCTTTTGCATCCCAACGCTTTTTCTAATCACTTTTCATTCTTAAAAAATAGAGTTCATCCAATAAGTCCGTTTCGGTCATTGGATGTACATTTACGTCATTTTGTGTATTCCAAGGCTTATTCTAATCATTTTTCTTTGTTAACCAATTTTGTTAATCGAATAAGTGCGTTTGTGTCATTAATTTAACATTTACGTCATTTTGTGCATCCTAAGGCAAATTTTAATCACTTTTTGTTCTTAAGGAATGTAGTTCATCCAGTAAGTGCGTTTGTGTGATTAATTTCACATTTACTTCATTTTGTGCATCCCAGGGCTTATTGAAATCACTTTCCGTGCTTAAGGAATGCAGTTCATCTAATAAGTGCTTTTATGTTATTGGATGAACATTTACCTCATTTTATGCATTCCAAGGCTTATTCTAATCGCTTTTCGTTCTTAACCAATGTTGTGCATCCAATAAGTGCGTTTGTGTTATAAATTTAACATCTACGTCATTGTTAACCAATGGTGTTCATCCAATAAGTGCGTTTGTCTCATTAATTTAACATTTACGTCATTTTGTGCATCCCAAGGCTTATTCTAATCGCTTTTCGTTCTTAAGGAATGTTGGTCATCCAATAGGTGCGTTTGTGTCATTAATTTAACATTGATGTCATTTTGTGCATCCCAAGGTTAATTCTTATCACTTTTCGTTCTTAAGTAATGTAGTTCATCCAACAAGTGCGTTTATGTCATTGGATGAACATTTACGTAATTTTTTGCATCCCAACGCTTATTCTAATCACTTTTCATTCTTAAAGAATAGAGTTCATCCAATAAGTCCGTTTCGGTCATTGGATGTACATTTACATTGTGTTTGATTTACTTTATTTTTATATACTTGTTATAACGTTGTGATTTTATATATATTTATTATGATTTAGTAATTAATATAAAATGTAGATGTTATATTTATTTATTTTATAATTTCGACTATTCACTAATGATGGTAATATTTTAATTTGAGTATTTGGAAAAATAAGTATTATTATAGTGCTTATTTGGAATATGATAATTTTCGTTATTAATGTATTTTAAAAAATTAATTATTTTATAAAATATTAGTTTTAGAATAAAAGAAGAAGAAGAAAAGAAAGGAACAGATAAGAAAAGAACAAGAAGAAACGAAAGGAACGAGCGACGCAGACAAAAAAAACGCACATCCTCTTTCTCTCAAATTCATCCCAGCAACTCCTTGCCATTTGAACCGATCCCAACTTCTATCCCACACAAAATCGGCCACTGAATCCATTTTTGGCATCAATTTTATCAATCGTGGCTCCGTTTCATCAGAAACAGCTGCGCTATTTTTCTTGGGCGAGCTGTTTTTGACCGATTCCGATCACCACGTTTGTCGTATAAAAAAACTGACATCGTTTTTGGATTCCACTCGTTGAAACCTTCAAGAAGCACTACTCATTTGCATTTTTCGGTGAGGTTGATGTCAGACCCTTCCGGCGCTCTGACGAGTCGGTGAGACTTTTCTGCTGGTTTTTTTTCTCATCGTTTTGACTCAATTTTTGCTTCAAAAATTATTATTAATTATTTAACAATAATTTTTATGCTCCACATAATTTATCAGTCACGTCTCAGCGATTTTTTGAACTCGCCGTTTATTTGGATTTACTCGTTGTACGTTGTCAATCTACGGTTGCTGTTGAAAATTTCCATTGATTTATGTGATTAGAGAAAGCGTCTAAATAAGGTAAGGGGTGAGAGAGCGTTTGAATTCATGAGTATAATATATTGTGAGATGAACGGGAAAACCGTATTTCCCAACGATTCATCCGGGGCTTGCTACGTACGGCAGTAGCCCTTTGAGTGATAAATTGATTAATGTTACAATATGGAAATTGTGAGATTAAAATTTGGAATAAAAATATTTATAAAGTGTTGATTGATTTAATTTTGTTTAATGTGTGTTATTTGATATTATCGTGATATTTGATTTATTTTCATTAAATGTGTGATATTTAATATTATTGTGATATTGGATGTCGAATGAATTTTATGTATGTTTGATTAGATGAGTTTTGTGATGTGATAATAAAATATGGATGCATTGTGATGAGTTTATGTGATGATAATGATGTATGATTAATAATTGTGATGTTATAAATTTGTGATGAGGATATTGAAGTAACCCCATAATTGATGGAGTGGTGATGATTCCAATTTGTGTTTGAGATTATGGTCTTAATGGAGTATCATAGGCCAACGAGGGGAGAAAATAAATATTGAGAAAAGATTGAAATGGAGATTATTTTGTCACCATATAGGTAGGGCCTGACAAGCCTAGTGATTCCGGGGAAGTACAACTGAATGAGCCTGATCGTGGCAGTCTGCTGTGGAGCCTTAGGGCAAGATTGTTAGACCTTGGAGGTATTCACGTGGGGAATTCCTAGGTGACTTGGAGATAGCACTCCTAATGTCGGGAGCTACCATGCAACACACGTTTACCTCGACTGTCGCGTATATGTGTCTCGGATTGAGTTGAGCGGATCTATGAGGTCAAGGCCAATTTGAATTGTCCGTTCCGTAGGATGGTGGCATAGTATCAAGTCTCCTAACCAAGTACTTCAGAGTTAGAATGGTACCACATTGTGAAGTAGAGTCTAAGCTCATGCATAACATTGCATCTTATTGTGATTGTTTTGTTGTGATTAATATGTACCGTGTGCGATAATAATTCCTTTTAGATGATTTGATGTTATAGTGAAATATATTGGTTTCGTTAGTGATTTTGACTTTATAATGTGATATTTCTTTTCTTGAAGAATGTTTGTATAATGATACGGTTTATTATGATTGATTGCGTGTTCTTCTTACTTATATTATATTTATGATATTTATTACTTCGTTGTTTGTGTTTGACTGGCTTGGCCCTGCATTTGCGAAATCGCAGTTATTACAGGTTAATGAGTCTTGAATTTCAAATTTGGGAGAAACTCCGCTCTGATAGGTGATACTGGGAATTAAGAGTTATAATTTATATTTCACTTTCAGTTGTTTAATTAGAAAAAAAAAACCTTTTGTATGAAAACCTTATAGTACTAGTAAGTTTTTAGAATTAAATCAAGAAATTATAGTTAAATCAAGTTCATCGAGATTGCATTGTTTTAATTAAGGAATAAAATTAAATGTTTACGTGTGTATTTAGAGGAACGTGATATCATAAATTAGTTATAAAAATTCTTATTTTCTTGAAAACATATTTTCTTTATCCGTTGCGAATTAATTTTTAAAAAATTCTAGTATAAATTATTATATATGTTGTTTTGGGGTTTAGGGTGTCACATTAGTGGTATCAGAGCAGGTCTGTCCAATCAGGCCGAGTGGGTCGAGTGTCGGTTCAGTGTTAGTCAAATGTCTATCGTGTTAGTTGTGTTGCTTTGCCTATTAATTATTTTGTCTATCATGTTTTGTTTTTTCCGTTATATTATTATGTTATGTGCTATATGCGTTTGTATCATTGTACATATTTTTGAAGTTACTAATTAACTATTTACTATGTTCTTACTCTGATTGTGTGGTGGATTCTAAGTTATTACCTAAGTGATTAAATATACTAGGAAATTCTTTGTTAAAATTTGAGTTAATTTGAATTGTTGACATGATTAAGTTAATTAACTTTTGATTGGACTTGTGTTTCTAACTTTGATTATTTGCTCTTTTGTTATTGTGGATAGTTAGAAATAAATTTTTATGTTTTTGATTGACTAGCTATATGTTTGAAATTATTAACTTAATCGAGATAATACTAATCATCGATTGATAGACCTTGTCTTTGGGGTGGTAACATGATTATTAAAGTTTTTATCTTGCTAATGAAATTAATTTAGAATGTTAGTAATAGTTTTGAAACATTAGGAAATTCATATTATTAATACTAATAATCTTTGAATATTAGAGAATGGTAAAACTTAGAATTTAAAAAAAATGACATTTTGAAGGAGTTAAAGTTGACTTATTTTGTAAAATGAAAATAACTTTTGTTTGAATTACTCTTTATTATTTTAAAGAAATTAAATTGAGTTGAATTTTTGTTGATTTATAAAATAACAATAATAATATACTATTGATTTTATTTAATGTTTAAAATAGCTGAAAATTTACACCATATTTTACTATGTGTCATTTTTAAGAAAATCAAAAAGATTTGTGTTATATTGGTTTAGAGGGGCTTGGTGTGAATATTGAATCGTGAGCATGTTGGGATATTTGTTTGAAATGATTGATTTAATGATTCTGATATTATGAACTCATTAGAGTTTAAATTGATGTTAGAGTTCTAGATTTTAAGGACTCATTAGTAATTTATAATGGTACAAAAAAAAAAACTTGTGATTGTTTTCATTACTATTGTTATTGGTTTTAAGATAATGTTATAGATGTTATTGTCAATCAAAAATCTTGTCTTGAAAAATATTTATAAATTTTTTTTCAGTTTTTATATGGGCACAAAACTTGATTCTATCAAAAGTCAAAATCACTTGAAAATGTTGATGATAGTGGATTTTAAAAGTGAGAATTATAATTTTAAATTACTTAAAACTGTTGATGGTTGTATCTAGATGATTAAAGTTTTGACATTGTTTTTGAAATTAAATCAAGACGTTCGTCATGATTTTGAAATAGTAGAAAATTCATATTATTAGCAATAATAATTCTTGAATATTCAAGGTTGGTTGAATTTTTTTAGTTAGACTTTAAAAAAAAAATTTGTAAACGAGTTAACGTTGATTTTTTTTAATGGAAAATATATAATATTTAATGTTTTAATTGTTGTTGATTTATTTGAAAGAATTAAATTGTATCGGAGTTGTCTTGGTTCATAAAATTGAAAGAAAAAAAAATATCACGATGATTTTATTTAAGATTTAGAGTAATAAAGGATCTACTCCAAGTTTTACTATGTGTTATTTTTAAGAAAATTAAAAAGACTTGTTATAGTAATAGTGTTGAGAAATAAGTAAATAAATTGGAACTATTTTCGAAGTGTTAATTAATTGAAAATTTTCCTGTTTATCTATATATAGTTTAAATTTTGTTTCAAAATATAAGTTGAAAATAATAATTTTTATAGTGATTAATTATTTAGAAATGTGTTTTTGTTGATTAAAGTACAAGTGAAATTTTAGAAATCTTATAGATTTTAAAAACACACATGATTTATTTTACTTTTTATTGTATTTAGAAACATGATTTACCTTAGTTGTTTTTATTTAGACGTGATTTATTTAAAAGTAATTTAAGGAAAAACTTTGAATTCTCAATGATATTTTTGTGTGCTAAATGATTAATGATATATATTTTTGATAATTTAAGTCTAGAAATCAATTTTAGAATGATGTGTAACCTTTAAAGTGACTTATGCACTACCTGATTCGATTTGGTTAGGTAACATATTGTATCTTCTAGTAAATAATTATTTATCTTATTTGCAATTTGGAAAATCTCTGTTTTAGTTTGTTGTAACGTTTAAGTGATGATTAATTCAAAAGGAAAATTAATCATGGTCAATTTGGAGCAATTAGACTTCTATGAGAACATGTTACATGTTTAGAATCATTGTTTGAGTTATGAGATGAATGTAAAATCTCAGTGCTAATTTTTGGATTAGTTATGTGAATGTGTATATGATTATGTAAATGTTAAATTGTTTGTGCTTCAAGTGTTCTAATTGTTGAGAATTAGTGTATAGAGTTAGAGTAATCGAGAATATATAAAAGTGAAATAGTTTTATATTTTTTTTAATTGGATTATTGATTATATATTGATGTAAGTGTCGTTATTACTAAATAAATTCTTGTGAATGTGTAATTAAGTGATTTTTTAACTTGAAGTAAGGAGTAGGAGTTGTGGTGCCGCCTTCGCACTCCTGAACCATGTTAAAAGTACTTTTTATTACCCGTGTTTGAATTTGAATGACTATAGTTATAATTGCTTTAACTAATTGACTCCATGAGTAGGAGGGACTAGCTACCCCGATGACTCATCGTCAATGAAAAAGGCAATGATAACTCATTATTTTGTTAGAAGTGCATTTTAATTTTATTCTTTAAATAGTTGAAAAACATGTTCATCGTTTATGCCAATTGAATGAATTAAATTATGAAATGTATGTTATTGTGAAATAGTATCTCTATCATTGATTTTTTTTCCTTCTCCTTGATTATATATAAAGTATGTTTTTATAGAGCGATTGATTGTAAATCGATTATATTGTTATTAAGTTGTTAGATGTGTTTAATATTTTAAAAATTGCTTTCGTTGTCAGACTTAAGTTAAATCTGTTCAATGTTGGGTGATAGGATCTAAACTTTATTTTACGGAGTAAAATTAGTAATATTTTGTTTCAAAAAAAAAAATAGTTGAAATTGACAATGTATTTGGAATGTGTTTCATTTAACCCAACAAAATGAACTAAGTTATTATTAAATAACTCTATATGTTATGTTTTATATGTAAATTATAGAGAGTAACTCTATGGTATTTCCTTCCATAATTAAGTGATAAATGTGATATGTGTTTATTTGATTTACTGTGTCATGTTAGCCTATCATGCTAACTTAATTGATTTTTGACACATTGTGCTTAACTGAATGGTGAATGCCCTATATATGTTTATTATATCTTTGAGATACTAAGTTTGAATATTGATGATATTTAGTTAGATATTAGTTTGCTTATTGTTCACTATAAATTTTGAGGACGAAATTTCTTTAACGAGGGGAGAATTGTAACACCCCAATTTTTATAATAAACTATTTTATTAATGAAATAAGATTTTAAATAATTAATTTGATATTAATATTATTTTAGAATATATGTTGATAAATTTTGTGATTAATTTCCGATATATGGATGTTTTCTATGACGTGTTAGTTTGATATATATTATATTATATTAAATGAGTGATATAAATAATAAATATTTTATTTTATTATTTTATATGTTTTTCTAAAAGTAATTGTATTTTAGTGTAATATTTTCAAGAATAAGATTTCATGCGATTTTATATTTCAATTATTTAGAACTATTTTCTATTTTTAGTTATTTATTTTATAAATAATTATCTTGGAATAGTAGTGATATCGTGTTTGATTTACTTTATTTTTATATACTTGTTATAACGTTGTGATTTTATACATATTTATTAGGATTTAGTAATTAATATAAAATGTAGATGTTATATTTATTTATTTTATAATTTCGACTATTCACTAATGATGGTAATATTTTAATTTGAGTATTTGGAAAAATAAGTATTATTATAGTGCTTATTTGGAATATGATAATTTTCGTTATTAATGTATTTTAAAAGATTAATTATTTTATAAAATATTAGTTTTAGAATAAAAGAAGAAGAAGAAAAGAAATGAACAGATAAGAAAAGAAAGGAACCAGCGACGCAGACAAAAAAACGCACATCCTCTTTCTCTCAAATTCATCCCAGCAACTCCTTGCCATTTGAACCGATCCCAACTTCTATCCCACACAAAATCGGCCACTGAATCCATTTTTGGCATCAATTTTATCAATCGGGGCTCCGATTCATCAGAAACAGCTGCGCTATTTTTCTTGGGCGAGCAGTTTTTGACCGATTCCAATCACCACGTTTGTCGTATAAAAAAACTGACATCGTTTTTGGATTCCTCTCGTCGAAACCTTCAAGAAGCACTACTCATTTGCATTTTCCGGTGAATTTGATGTCGGACCCTTCCGGCGCTCTAACGAGTCGGTGAGACTTTTCTGCAGTTTTTTATTCTCGTCGTTTTGACTCTATTTTTGCTTCAAAAATTATTATTAATTATTTAACATTAATTTTTATGCTTCACATAATTTATCAGTCACGTCTCAGTGATTTTGTGAACTCGCCGTTTATTTGGATTTACTCGCTATACGTTTTCAATCTACGGTTGCTGTTGAAAACTTCCATTGATTTTATGTGATAAGAGAAAGGGTCTAAATAAGGTAAGGGGTGAGAGAGCATTTGAATTCATGAGTATAATATATTGTGAGATGAACGGGAAAACCGTATTTCCCAACGATTCATCCGGGGCTTGCTACGTACGGCAGTAGCCCTTTGAGTGATAAATTGATTAATGTGACAATATGGAAATTGTGAGATTAAAATTTGGAATAAAAATTTTTATAAAGTGTTAATTGATTTAATTTTGTTAAATGTGTGTTATTTGATATTATCGTGATATTTGATTTATTTTCGTTAAATGTGTGATATTTAATATTATTGTGATATTGGATGTCGAATGAATTTTATGTATGTTTGATTAGATGAGTTTTGTGATGTGATAATAAAATATGGATGCATTGTGATGAGTTTATGTGATGATAATGATGTATGATTAATAATTGTGATGTTATAAATTTGTGATGAGGATATTGAAGTAACCCCATAATTGATGGAGTGGTGATGATTCCAATTTGTGTTTGAGATTATGGTCTTAATGGAGTATCATAGGCCAACGAGGGGAGAAAATAAATATTGAGAAAAGATTGAAATGGAGATTATTTTGTCACCATATAGGTAGGGCGTGACAAGCCTAGTGATTCTGGGGAAGTACAATTGAATGAGCCTGATCGTGGCAGTCTGCTGTTGAGCCTTAGGGCAAGATTGTTAGACCTTGGAGGTATTCGCGTGGGGAATTCCTAGGTGACTTGGAGATAGCACTCCTAATGTCGGGAGCTACCATGCAACACACGTTTACCTCGACTGTCGCGTATATGTGTCTCGGGTTGAGTTGAGCGGATCTATGAGGACAGGGCCAATTTGAATTGTCCTTCCACCGGGATGGTGGCATAGTATCAAGTCTCCTAACCAAGTACTTCAGAGTTAGAATGGTACCACATTGTGAAGTAGAGTCTAAGCTCATGCATAACATTGCATCTTATTGTGATTGTTTTGTTGTTATTAATATGTACCATGTGCGATAATAATTCCTTTTAGATGATGTGATGTTATAGTGAAATATATTAGTTTCGTTAGTGATTTTGACTTATAATGTGATATTTCTTTTCTTGAAGAATGTTTGTATAACGATACGGTTTATTATGATTGATTGCGTGTTCTTCTTACTTATATTATACTATAAACATGATTTCAAAACTCACCTCCTTCGTTGTTTGTGTTTGACTGGCTTGGCCCTGCGTTTGAGAAATCGCAGTTATTACAGGTTAATGAGTATTGAAGTTCAAATTTGGGAGAAACTTCGCTCTGATAGGTGATACCGGGAATTAAGAGTTGTAATTTATATTTCACTTTCACTTGTTTAATTAGAAGAAAAAAAACCTTTTGTATGAAAACCTTATAGTACTAGTAAGTTTTTGGAATTAAATCAAGAAATTATAGTTAAATCGAGTTCATCGAGATTGCATTGTTTTAATTAAGGAATAAAGTTAAATTTTTACGTGTGTATTTAGTAGAACGTGATATCATAAATTAGTTATAAAAATTCTTATTTTCTTGAAAACATATTTTCTTTATCCGTTGCGAATTAATTTTTAAAAAATTCTAGTATAAATTATTATATATGTTGTTTTGGGGTTTAGGGTGTCACAATCAACATCACCAGAATCACTCAAAACAGAAACAGAATCAGAATCCTCAACACCAAATCATCCAGAAACAGAAACAGAATGATTAATCATCAAAATCATCCAGATTTTCAAACCATCAGAACATCATGCAAGCATTTCAGCTTTCTCAATATCAGAATAAAATGCAAGCATTTCAGCTTTCTCAAACATTAGAACAACATGCAAGCATTTCAGCTTTCTCAAACATCAGAATAACATGAAATCATTTCGGCTTTCTCAAAACATGAAAATAACATGCAGACATCACAGAGCAGCAAAACACCAACATAATGTATTTTTGCATTTTAAAACCATTTTCAATACAGATTTAGGACATGCATTTTAATCATATTTAAAATAACATGCAAAATTTTTTTCCACTTTCCCATATAAACAACACAACTTTAGTGCATTCAGCCCAAATAGCAATCATCACAGAACTTTTAAAACATCCAAAAAATGCATTTTTCATTTCTTTCAAGCAACAGGCAAACTAGTTTCTTTTTGTTCAAAACAGAAATGAAAACACCAGTAATGCCATGATAGTTATGCACTTACAGCCCTAATGCAACTAGAAAGTGGAAGGTGCCCTTACCCTTGTTGCGTGTTCTGCTACTTCTCTCGTTTCTGCTGTCGTTCCTGTTTTCGCGCCAAAAACAGGTGAAACTGCAGCCTGCGTTTGCTGCTACGAAACTGGGTTCTTTAGCTCCGTAATGGTGTGGGGAATAACTTTTGTACTAGGGTTTTGGTGTTTCGGTGCTTGGATGTCCAAGTAATAGCACTTTGAGGAGTTCCTTTCTTTTTTTCTTTTGAAATCGTGAAACAGCTTTCAGAAAACAGGAAGCAGAATGGGAGGAAAGGGTACTGTTACATGCAGAATGTTGAGGTATGGAGTTCTGATTTTTCTCTGCCTCCTCACGTGTATTTATAGAGTTACTTAGGTGCCACCTCATCAAAAATAATGTTAAAATAATGCTGGATCCTCTAGCACTTAATTGTTTTGCAATTAGCCACTAATCCCTTAATTAACTGTCCGTTAATTTAATTACTCGTAATTAAATTAATTAATTCTTAATCCAATAATTTTAATTCATCCTCCAAAATAAATATTTATATATATATATATATATATTTACTCAAAACATACATATATTAAATATTTTACAAATATCCCCAAATACACTTAAAATTAATTCCATAATTTTAATTAAAAATTAAGGGTCTTACATTACTACCCCCCTTAAATTAGTTTCGTCCTCGAAACTACATATCAATAAACAACTGAGGATATTGTTCCCTCATCTTACTCTCAAATTCCCAAGTCGCGTCTCCACTACTCGGATTCCAAATCACTTTGACTAGTGGGACTTCCTTGTTTCTCAACTGTTTAATCTTCCTGTCTTCAATCCTTACAGGGAATACTTCATATGACAGGATGTCCTTCAGTTGAATTGTATCTGGTTCGATTACGTGTGACGGGTCTGCAATGTATTTCCTTAACTGTGACACATGAAATACGTCATGAATATTGGACAGTATTGGAGGTAAAGCAATCCGATAGGCCAATGGTCCAATACGTGCAGTAATCTGGTATGGTCCAATAAATTTCGGAGTCAACTTTCTTGACTTAATAGCTCTGCCAACACCAGTTGTAGGCGTGACCCTTAGAAATACATGATCACCCTGCTCGAATTCCAAAGGTCTGCGACGCTTGTCCGCATAACTTTTCTGACGATCTTGTGAAATCTTCATTTTCTCTTGTATCCTCTTGATTTTCTCTGTAGTTTGCTCCACCATCTCAGGTCCAACAATCATGCTCTCTCCGTCCTTATACCGGCATAGAGGCGTTTGACACTTGCATCCATACAAAGCCTCATAGGGTGCCATTCCAATACTTGCGTGAAAACTGTTGTTGTAAGTGAACTCAATCAATGGCCACACCTCATCCCAGTTTCCTCTGTCATCCAACACACATGCTCTCAATAGATCTTCCAATGACTGATTTGTTCTCTCAGTCTGTCCATCTGTTTGTGGATGGTAGGCGGAACTCAATTTCAGTTTCGTCCCCAAAGCTTCATGCAACGCTCCCAAAAAATGAGATGTGAACTTTGGATAACGGTCTGATACTATACTTGATGGAACGCCGTGTAACCTCACAATCTCAGCGATGTAGATTTCCATCAGCTTATCTACTTTGTAAGTGGTCCTTACCAGCAAGAAATGTGCGGACTTTGTCAAACGATCCACTATTACCCAAATTGAATCATTCTTTTTCCTTGTCTTGGGCAGTCCTATTATGAAATCCATGGAAATGCTGTCCGACTTCCATTCCGATATGTCCAAAGGTTGCAGCATTCCAGCAGGTCGTTGATGTTCCACTTTCGCTTTCTGACACGTCAAACAAGCCGATACATACTCCGCTACGTCCCCCTTCATTCCTGGCCACCAGTAATTCTGTCTTAAGTTCTGGTACATCTTGGTCGCTCCTGGATGAATACTCAACTTACTCTTATGAGCTTCTTCCAAAATCATTCTTCTCATCTCTACAACTTCCGGTACACAAATTCTTCCATTACATCTCAGAATATTATATGTTCCGACGCTGAACTCAGTTGTCTATCCTTGAGCTATCAGATTCCTCTTTTCTTGGATCAATGCGTCATCTTGCAAGTTTGCAATCTCCTCAAGTAATCCACTCGAAATTGTTATCATTCCACACTTTAACATTCCTGGTGCAAACATTACGTCCAAATGTAGGTCTCTAAATGCTTCCCACAACTCCTGTTGTCTGGCCATTATCCATGAAGATACTGACACGCTCTTCCAACTCAATGCGTCAGCCACCACATTGGCCTTTCCAGGGTGGTACTGCAATGAAAAGTCAAAATCCTTGAGAGTCTCCATCCATCTTCTCTAACGCATGTTCAATTCCTTCTGATCGAACAGATACTTCAAGCTTTTATGATCACTGAACACCGTGAATGTGCATCCATATAAGTAGTGTCTCCAAACCTTTAACGCAAACACTACAACAGCAAGCTCTAAATCGTGAGTAGGGTAGTTTCGTTCGGGGGTCTTCAATTGCCTTGAGGCGTAGGCTACAGCTTTCTTGTGTTGCATCAAAACACGTCCCAACCCTTGGTGAGATGCATCACAGTAAACTTCATATGGTTCCACTGGTTGTGGCAAAACCAATACAGGTGAGGTTGTCAACTTTTCCTTCAACAACTGAAAATTTTCCTCGCACTTCTCCGTCCATGCAAACGGCTGATTCTTCCTGGTGAGTTGTGTCAAAGGAGCTACAATCTTCGCAAATCCTTCAATAAATCTTCTGTAGTATCCTGCTAGTCCGACAAAACTTCATATATCTGTGATAGTCTGGGGCTGTTTCCAGGCAAGAATTGTCTCAATCTTTGCCGGATCGACAACGATTCCTTCTTTTGTTATCACATGTCCCAAGAAGTTCACTTTCTTTAGCCAAAACTCGCACCTCGACAAATTGGCATACAGTTGCTTCTCGCGTAAGACTTCAAGAACTTGGCGTAAGTGCTCTTCATGTTCTTCTTCATCCTTTGAATAAATCAAAATATCGTCGATGAATACCACCACGAACTTATCCAGAAACGGGCTGAAGATCCTATTCATATAGTCCATGAAAATTGCTGGTGCATTCGTAACTCCAAAAGGCATAACGAGATATTCATAGTGTCTGTAACGAATCCTGAAAGTAGTCTTTTGAATATCTCCTTCTCTTACTCGAATCTCATGGTATCCCGATTTCAAATCAATCTTTAAAAACACCGCTGCTCCCCTCAATTGGTCCATCAAATCATCGATGCGTGGTAAAGGATAACATTTCTTGATAGTCACCTTGTTAAGTTGCTGATAATCCACACATAAACGTGAACTTCCATCCTTCTTCTTAACCAACAACACCGGAGCTCCCCAGGGCGACACACTTGGTTTGATAAATCCTTTCTCCAATAATCCTTCAATTTGACCCTTAAGCTCGCTTAATTCCAATGGCGACATCCGGTACGGCGCAATTGAAATAGGTCCAGTTCCTGGGTGGAAGTCAATGAAGAACTCCACCTCTCTTACCGGGGGTAATCCTGGAATTTCCATTGGAAATACGTCCGCATACTATTTGACTAACATCACATCTTCTATGTTCACATCCATCTAGGTCTCCACGTTAGCCAATGATAAAAATTCATGAGTTCCTTCGCTCAGTGATACTCTGAGTTGGTTAGCAGCCAAATACCGAACGACTCCAGGTTTAGGGAAAAGAACCAATTTTCGAGCGCAATCCAAAACTACATAATTATATGTCATCCAATCCATGCCGAGAATGATCTCGAGTGATTGTAGGGGTAGACAGATTAAATTGACCAAGAAATCCCTATTCTGAATCGTTACAGTACAGTGTAAACATGCAGAGTTTACAGTCAAGGTCTTAGCAGGTGTAGAAACAACCAAATCAAAAGGCAAAGCAAACACAGACAACTTCGAACGATGCACACAATCCATAGCAATGAAAGAATGGGTTGCCCCCGAATCAAAAAGTGCAGTTAGTGTGTTACCTGCAATCTCACAATCTTGCTGGATTAAATTTTGGGCTTGTCTTCCAGCTTCAGCACCCATGTGATAAACGCGGCCTCTAGCAGTAGGATGAGTAGCCCTAGTTGCGTTCACAGTTGGCTCCACCTTCGGAACCCAGCAATCCCTCGCCACATGTCCTGGCTTGTGGTAGTTGAAGCACATCAAATCCCTCGCAGTACAAGTAGTTGCAATATGTCCTTCCTTCCCACATCGATAACACCGGACTCCTTGTCCCAATTGCCGTCCAAAATTCTGGTTTCTCGGCTGATTCTGGCCTCTCTTGTTGTTTGGTGGCCGGTTATACGGCTTGGCGACTTGTTTCCCTTTATTGTTCTGATTATGTATCCGACTAGGCCCTCTAGAGTCAAAGTTCCGTCATTTGTTGGCCCTCCTGTTCTTCATCTCTTCAACCTCTCTACACTTTTCCAATAGCACTTGGAAACGTTGAATTCCCAAGGGTAGGACTGAATCTTGGATCTCATACTTCAGTCCATTCTGAAAGCGATGACACATAAACTGTTCATCAAGTTCTTCCCGGAAGAATCTAAATGTCTGGACAGCGATTCAAACTTAGCTGCGTATTCTCCTTTTGTCATATTCCCCTGGTGCAATTTCAGAAAATCGTCACCCAACTTGGTCCTAGTGCTCATCGGGAAGTACTTGTCCAGAAACTTCTTTTTGAACGACTCCCAGTTTACTTCCTCTTGAGCTGACCCCATTAGTAATCTTGTACTTCTCCACCAATACTCTGCATCCCCTATCAGCAGGTACGTGGCATAATTGACTTTCACCGCTGCCCGACAATTAATCATCTCGAAGATTTTATCCATCTCTTGGATCCACTGGTCCGCTCTTTCTGGACCCTCATCACCCTTGAACTTGGGAGGATTATGGCGACGAAAATCCTCTAGTCCTCTAGATTCAGCAGCGCGACTCTCTCTCTCTCTTCTCCAGATCGCGTTGAGTCTTGGCAGTCGTTTGTGCAGCAACAGACGCAACCATGTTGTTCATTGCTTCAGCCATCCTATCTTCCCGGCTGACATTTGTTCTTGCGGTGTCGTCTCTTCGTGGAGGCATGGTTTCCTACAAAACCATCATCACTTCAGTTACACCACAACTTACACAAGACTTGACACTTTAACTACTTGCCCCTATGCATGATCAGCTAATAAGTCAAGACAAATACTTAAATCAGAGTTTTAACCCAAAACTTTAACCAAATGCTCTGATACCACAATTGTAACACCCCGAGTTTAAAACACAACGCGGGTGCTTTTTTTTTATTTTATTTTATTTTTAAAATCAATAATAAAAATGATTTTCCAGATTTAATTCGAAAGGAATTAAAATAAAGTTTTTCGTAAAATAGTACGCCGTGGATTAATCGATGAACGTAACAAAATAAATTCATCGTAGTCTCAATAAATACTTAATTTTGGAAATTTAATAATAAACAATAAGACATTTTCAAAAGATAACAATGTCATAGCATTCCCAAAAGACAATATCAGAGTGCGGAATAAGTAGTACAACAATTTTCCCAAAATAAAAACAAAATACATTTCCAGCTCAAATCCTATACATCAAGTCTAACTGATCATGCGCTAAAGCTGCAGTAGCACATATTTCCTCCGCATCCCACACAAGTCTCCTCCGACTCTGCCGCTAGCCTTGACGTAACCTCCTCCTCCTTCTCCTCATCATACAGAGAGGGGTCGGTCTCCTCAGAAGTAAGATCAATACACAGTCTCAGTCGCTTCGGCGGTGCCGGAATCACATAACAATCATCGAAAATTCTGGACGGACCCTAAATCTCAGCTGCTACTGGCGTCGGCTCTTCATTCTTCCCTTTTGCCTCAGACTCATGTACATCTCCTCCAATCACCGGGTTGGGAGTCACCACTCCTACAGTGGCCTCCGTCTCAACCCCTCTAGCGGGCTCCTCCGCATCAACAAAAATTCCATGCGCCTCCAATACCAAACGGGAACGCACAGGAAAATCTATACTCGTATAAGTACGCTCCACGAAATCCTCTACTCTGTCGGTCCTGCTCGTCCTCTCCAACCACCCCATGTAAGTCGCCCTGCTTGAGATGGGGTCAAATACCCAAGCAGTACGCGAATATCGATCAAGGAAGTCTAACGACGTTTCCGTTGTCCGGGTACCCACGGGTGGCATGGGTTTAGGGGGAATCTGAGAGCAAAGCCCAATTTCCACAATATAATAGCAAGAGTCACCGACCGAAATTAACAAATAGTCACATAGCATACATCTCACAGCAACAATTATATCCATGGTACAACATATGACGATGAGGAAAATAATAATGCTCATTTGAAATTTAAGGACATATATGCCTTTTCAAAAACAGCAGCCAATTATTATGAAATATGTGGTAAGTACAAACAACACCTCAGCAAATCACAATCATTAAATCAGAAATTCAGATTCTGTACAGTACTCACACACATCAATTTCCAACCATTCATCATATAATTCAATCGTGACCCACCGGTCAATCCCTCAATGCAATATGTATATGCTCATGTATACAATTTTCTTGGAATCAGCAAGGTGCAGTCGCTCAATAGTCCAGTACAATATGTTTGACTTTAACGGCCCTCAAGACCAAGGTGCAATCGCTCAACAGATCAGCACCTAGTGTGGTCGCTCAACAGACCAGCACTCGTGCAGTCGCTCAACAGACCAACACGTGTGACATATACCAAGGTAGAATCGCTCAACAGATAAGTACCTAGTGCAGTCGCTCAACAGACCAGCACTCGTGCAATCGCTCAACAGATCAGCAAGTGGTTGCGCATTACTCTGTGGCCCATCGCGGGTACCACTTGACTATGCCATGCATGAATATGCAGTGTTTCACTTCTCTGGAAACAGTATGCAAAGTCAGAAAATTTATGCCTTTCCATCATATTTAAAAATATCTCAGCACAATCAAGATTATCATCATCACAAACATGACTAAACAGCCAAGTAATGATTAACACTTTGCAATGGTTTCCCAAACTTTTAAAATTCATAACACAGTTTTTAAAACTGGGATTTCTGGAATTTACGAATCTGTATTCGAATACAGAAGCCAAAAACAGTGCAGAATTACACTCTGTATTTGAATACAGCCCTCTAGTATTCGAATACAGAGGCAGTCTCAGTGCACAAAACAACATCTTTCACTACATGAGTAATGTCTTAAAAACTTCATCACCACCACTTCAAAATATCACCAAAAGTTCCATCTTAATTCACCACAACGTTCCCAATATTCCCCAAACACTCAGGGTTTACAAAACACTCTTGAAAACTTGGAATTTCTGAAAACTCGAATCTGTATTCGAATACAGACCCCTTGTATTCAAATACAGAAGCATGAACTGCAATTTTAACATTATGTATTCGAATACAGCATGCCTGTAGTCGAATACAGAAGATGAAACCTTGAAAAATTCAGCATTTTCTCCCAGGTCATTAAAGGTTTTCAACACATCATCCTTTCCTCTTCAAAAATATGTCAAGAACTCCATTTAAAATCACTTTAACCCTTCTCAAGGTTTCCCAACACTTTAAAATTCACAAGGTAGAGTTTAAAACTTGATTTTCTGGAAAATACGAATCTGTATTTGAATACAGCTTCCTTGTATTCGAATACAGAAGCGAAAAACTGAGCTTGTGGAAAAAACACGAATCTGTATTTGAATACAGATCCATTGTATTCAAATACAGGAGCTGAAACTAGTGAAAATCTGCATTTTGTATTCGAATACAACATGCCTGTAATCGAATACAGATGCGAATACAGTGTTAAAATCCCAATTCTGTATTCGAATACGACATGGTCGTAGTCGAATACAGATGCTTCTTATCCTTGTTGCGTGTTCTGCTTCTTCTCTCGTTTCTGCTGTTGTTCCCGTTTTCGCGCCAAAAACCGGTGAAACTGCAGCCTGCGTTTGGTGCTACGAAACTAGGTACTTTAGCTTCGTAATGGTGTGGGGAATAACTTTTGTACTGGGGTTTTGGTGTTTCGGTGCTTGAATGTCCAAGTAATGGCACTTTGAGGAGTTCCCTCTTTTTTTTTTCTTTTGAAATCGTGAAACAACTTTCAGAAAACAGGAAGTAGAATGGGAGGAAAGGGTACTGTTACATGCAGCACTGTTACATGCAGAATAGGGAGGTATGGAGTTCTGATTTTTCTCTGCCTCCTCACGTGTATTTATAGAGTTACATAGGTGCCACCTCATCAAAAATAATGTTAAAATAATGCTGGATCCTCCAGCACTTAATTGTTTTGCAATTAGCCACTAATCCCTTAATTAATTGTCCGTTAATTTAACTACGATTTAATTACTCGTAATTAAATTAATTAATACTTAATCCAATAATTTTAATTGATCCTCCAAAAAAAATATTTATATATATATATATATATTTACTCAAAACATACATATATTAAATATTTTACAAATATCCCCAAATACACATAAAATTAATTCCATAATTTTAATTAAAAATTAAGGGTCTTACACTTATCACTTTTCGTTCTTACGGAATGTAGTTCATCCAATAAGTGCGTTTGTGTCATTAATTTAACATTTACGTCATTTTGTGCATCCCAACGCTTATTCAAATCACATTTCTTTCTTAAGGAATCTAGTTCATCCAATAAGTGCGTTTGTGTCATTGGATTAACTATTACATCATTTTGTGCATCCCAAGGCTAATTCTCATCACTTTTCGTTCTTAAGGAATGTAGTTCATCCAATAAGTGCGTTTGTGTCATTGGATGAACATTTACGTCATTTTGTGCATCCCAAGGCTTATTCTAATCACTTTTCGTTCATAAGGCATGTAGTTCATCCAATAAGTGCATTTGTGTCATTGGATGAACATTTACGTCATTTTGTGCATCCCAAGGCTTATTCTAATCACTTTTCATTCTTAACAAATGTTGTTCATTCAATAAGTGTGTTTGTGTTATAAATTTAACATCTACGTCATTTTTTGCATTCCAAGGCTAATTCTAATCACATTTCGTTCTTAAGGAATGTATTTCATCCAATAAGTGCGTTTGTGTCATTAATTTAACATTTACGTCATTTTGTACATCCAAAGGCTAATTCTAATCACTTTTCGTTCTTAAGGAATGTAGTTCATCAAATAAGAGCGTTTGTGTCATTGGATGAACATTTACGTCATTTTGTGCATCCCAAGCCTTATATTAATCACTTTATGTTCTTAAGGAATGTAGTTCATCCAATAATTGTGTTTGTGTCATTGGATGAACATTTACGTCATTTTGTGCATCCCAAGGCTTATTCTAATCACTTTTCGTTCTTAACCAATGTTGTTCATCCAATAAGTGCGTTTGTGTCATTAATTTAACATTGATGTTATTTTGTGCATCCCAAGGCTAATTGTTATCACTTTTCTTTCTTAAGTAATGAGTTCATCCAATAAGTGCGTTTGTGTCATTAATTTAACATTTACGTCATTTTGTGCATCCCAAGGCTTATTCAAATCACTTTTCGTGCTTAAGGAATGTAGTTCATCTAATAAGTGCTTTTGTGTCATTGGATGAACATTTACGTCATTTTATGCATTCCAAGGCTTATTCTAATCACTTTTCGTTCTTAACCAATGTTGTTCATCCAGTAAGTGCGTTTGTGTAATTAATTTAACATTGACGTCATTCTGTGCATCCCAAGGCTAATTCTTACCACTTTTCGTTCTAAAGTAATGTAGTTCATCCAATAAGTGCGTTTGTGTCATTACTTTAACTTTTACGTCATTTTGTGCATCCTATGGCAAATTCAAATCACTTTTCGTTCTTAAGGAATGTAGTTCATCCAGTAAGTGCGTTTGTGTGATTAATTTCACATTTACTTCATTTTGTACATCCCAGGTCTTATTCAAATCACTTTTCGTGCTTAAGTAATGTAGTTCATCGAATAAGTGCTTTTGTTTCATTGGATGAACATTTACGTCATTTTATGCATTCCAAGGCTTATTCTAATCACTTTTCGTTCTTAACCAATGTTGTTCATCCAATAAGTGCGTTTGTGTCAATAATTTAACAATTACGTCATTTTGTGCATCCCAAAGCTTATTTTAATCACTTTTCGTTCTTAAGGAATGTTGGTCATCCAATAAGTGTATTTCTGTCATTGGATAAACATGTACGTCATTTTGTGCATTCCAAGGCTTATTCTAATCACTTTTCATTCTTAACAAATGTTATTCAACCAATAAGTGTGGTTGTGTCATAAATTTATCATCTACGTCATTTAGTGCTTCCCAAGGCTTATTCTAATCACATTTCGTTCTAAAGGAATAGAGTTCATCAAATAAGTCCGTTTGGGTCATTGGATCAACATTTACGTCATTTTGTGCATTCTAAGGCTTATTCTAATTACTTTTCGTTCTTAACCAATGTTGTTCATCCAATAAGTGCGTTTGTGTCATTAATTTAACATTGACGTCATTTTGTGCATCCCAAGGCTAATTGTTATCACTTTTCGTTCTTAAGTAATGAGTTCATCCAACAAGTGCGTTTGTGTCATTACTTTAACATTTACGTCATTTTGTGCATCCTATGGCAAATTCTAATCACTTTTCGTTCTTAAGGAATGTAGTTCATCAAATAAGTGCGTTTGTGTCATTGGATGAACATTTACGTCATTTTGTGCATCCCAAGGCTTATTCAAATCACTTTTCGTTCTTAACCAATGTTGTTCATCCAATAAGTGCGTTTGTGTCATTAATTTAACATTGATGTTATTTTGTGCATCCCAAGGCTAATTGTTATCACTTTTCTTTCTTAAGTAATGAGTTCATCCAATAAGTGCGTTTGTGTCATTAATTTAACATTTACGTCATTTTGTGCATCCCAAGGCTTATTCAAATCACTTTTCGTGCTTAAGGAATGTAGTTCATCTAATAAGTGCTTTTGTGTCATTGGATGAACATTTACGTCATTTTATGCATTCCAAGGCTTATTCTAATCACTTTTCGTTCTTAACCAATGTTGTTCATCCAATAAGTGCGTTTGTGTAATTAATTTAACATTGACGTCATTCTGTGCATCCCAAGGCTAATTCTTACCACTTTTCGTTCTAAAGTAATGTAGTTCATCCAATAAGTGCGTTTGTGTCATTACTTTAACATTTACGTCATTTTGTGCATCCTATGGCAAATTCAAATCACTTTTCGTTCTTAAGGAATGTAGTTCATCCAGTAAGTGCGTTTGTGTGATTAATTTCACATTTACTTCATTTTGTACATCCCAGGTCTTATTCAAATCACTTTTCGTGCTTAAGTAATGTAGTTCATCGAATAAGTGCTTTTGTTTCATTGGATGAACATTTACGTCATTTTATGCATTCCAAGGCTTATTCTAATCACTTTTCGTTCTTAACCAATGTTGTTCATCCAATAAGTGCGTTTGTGTCAATAATTTAACAATTACGTCATTTTATGCATCCCAAAGCTTATTTTAATCACTTTTCGTTCTTAAGGAATGTTGGTCATCCAATAAGTGTATTTCTGTCATTGGATAAACATGTACGTCATTTTGTGCATTCCAAGGCTTATTCTAATCACTTTTCATTCTTAACAAATGTTATTCAACCAATAAGTGTGTTTGTGTCATAAATTTATCATCTACGTCATTTAGTGCTTCCCAAGGCTTATTCTAATCACTTTTCGTTCTAAAGGAATAGAGTTCATCAAATAAGTCCGTTTGGGTCATTGGATCAACATTTACGTCATTTTGTGCATTCTAAGGCTTATTCTAATTACTTTTCGTTCTTAACCAATGTTGTTCATCCAATAAGTGCGTTTGTGTCATTAATTTAACATTGACGTCATTTTGTGCATCCCAAGGCTAATTGTTATCACTTTTCGTTCTTAAGTAATGAGTTCATCCAACAAGTGCGTTTGTGTCATTACTTTAACATTTACGTCATTTTGTGCATCCTATGGCAAATTCTAATCACTTTTCGTTCTTAAGGAATGTAGTTCATCCAGTAATTGCGTTTGTGTGATTAATTTCACATTTGCTTCATTTTGTGCATCCCAGGGCTTATTCAAATCACTTTTCGTGCTTAAGGAATGTAGTTCATCTAATAAGTGCTTTTGTGTCATTGGATGAACATTTACGTCATTTTATGCATTCCAAGGCTTATTCTAATCACTTTTCGTTCTTAACCAATGATGTTCATCCAATAAGTGCGTTTGTGTCATTAATTTAACAATTACGTCATTTTGTGCATCCCAAGCGTTATTTTAATCACTTTTCATTCTTAAGGAATGTTGGTCATCCAATAAGTGCGTTTCTGTCATTGGATAAACATTTACGTCATTTTGTGGATTCCAAGGCTTATTCTAATCACTTTTCATTCTTAACAAATGTTGTTCATCCAATAAGTGTGTTTGTGTTATAAATTTAACATCTGCGTCATTTTTAGCATCCCAAGCCTAATTCTAATCACATTTCGTTCTTAAGGAATGAAGTTTATCCAATAAGTGCATTCGTGTCATTAATTTAACAATTACGTCATTTTGTACATCCAAAGACTAATTCTAATCATTTTTCGTTCTTAAGGAATGTAGTTCATCAAATAAGTGCGTTTATGTCATTGGATGAACATTTACGTCATTTTGTGCATCCCAAGCCTTATATTAATCACTTTATGTTCTTAAGGAATGTAGTTCATCCAATAATTGTGTTTGTGTCATTGGATGAACATTTACGTCATTTTGTGCATCCCAAGGCTTATTCTAATCACTTTTCGTTCTTAACCAATGTTGTTCATCCAATAAGTGCGTTTGTGTCATTAATTTAACATTGATGTTATTTTGTGCATCCCAAGGCTAATTGTTATCACTTTTCTTTCGTAAGTAATGAGTTCATCCAATAAGTGCGTTTGTGTCATTAATTTAACATTTACGTCATTTTGTGCATCCCAAGGCTTATTCAAATCACTTTTCGTGCTTAAGGAATGTAGTTCATCTAATAAGTGCTTTTGTGTCATTGGATGAACATTTACGTCATTTTATGCATTCCAAGGCTTATTCTAATCACTTTTCGTTCTTAACCAATGTTGTTCATCCAATAAGTGCGTTTGTGTAATTAATTTAACATTGACGTCATTCTGTGCATCCCAAGGCTAATTCTTACCACTTTTCGTTCTAAAGTAATGTAGTTCATCCAATAAGTGCGTTTGTGTCATTACTTTAACATTTACGTCATTTTGTGCATCCTATGGCAAATTCAAATCACTTTTCGTTCTTAAGGAATGTAGTTCATCCAGTAAGTGCGTTTGTGTGATTAATTTCACATTTACTTCATTTTGTACATCCCAGGTCTTATTCAAATCACTTTTCGTGCTTAAGTAATGTAGTTCATCGAATAAGTGCTTTTGTTTCATTGGATGAACATTTACGTCATTTTATGCATTCCAAGGCTTATTCTAATCACTTTTCGTTCTTAACCAATGTTGTTCATCCAATAAGTGCGTTTGTGTCAATAATTTAACAATTACGTCATTTTGTGCATCCCAAAGCTTATTTTAATCACTTTTCGTTCTTAAGGAATGTTGGTCATCCAATAAGTGTATTTCTGTCATTGGATAAACATGTACGTCATTTTGTGCATTCCAAGGCTTATTCTAATCACTTTTCATTCTTAACAAATGTTATTCAACCAATAAGTGTGTTTGTGTCATAAATTTATCATCTACGTCATTTAGTGCTTCCCAAGGCTTATTCTAATCACTTTTCGTTCTAAAGGAATAGAGTTCATCAAATAAGTCCGTTTGGGTCATTGGATCAACATTTACGTCATTTTGTGCATTCTAAGGCTTATCCTAATTACTTTTCGTTCTTAACCAATGTTGTTCATCCAATAAGTGCGTTTGTGTCATTAATTTAACATTGACGTCATTTTGTGCATCCCAAGGCTAATTGTTATCACTTTTCGTTCTTAAGTAATGAGTTCATCCAACAAGTGCGTTTGTGTCATTACTTTAACATTTACGTCATTTTGTGCATCCTATGGCAAATTCTAATCACTTTTCGTTCTTAAGGAATGTAGTTCATCCAGTAATTGCGTTTGTGTGATTAATTTCACATTTGCTTCATTTTGTGCATCCCAGGGCTTATTCAAATCACTTTTCGTGCTTAAGGAATGTAGTTCATCTAATAAGTGCTTTTGTGTCATTGGATGAACATTTACGTCATTTTATGCATTCCAAGGCTTATTCTAATCACTTTTCGTTCTTAACCAATGATGTTCATCCAA
>JBBPBO010001984.1:42118331-42146902 GCA_037974295.1 Cicer cuneatum | reverse complement strand
TGTCATTGGATGAACATTTACGTCATTTTGTGCATCCCAAGCCTTATATTAATCACTTTATGTTCTTAAGGAATGTAGTTCATCCAATAATTGTGTTTGTGTCATTGGATGAACATTTACGTCATTTTGTGCATCCCAAGGCTTATTCTAATCACTTTTCGTTCTTAACCAATGTTGTTCATCCAATAAGTGCGTTTGTGTCATTAATTTAACAGTGACGTCATTTTGTGCATCCCAAGGCTAATTGTTATCACATTTCGTTCTTAAGTAATGTAGTTCATCCAATAAGTACGTTTGTGTCATTACTTTAACATTTACGTCATTTTGTGCATCCCATGGCAAATTCTAATCACTTTTCGTTCTTAAGGAATGTAGTTCATTCAGTAAGTGCGTTTGTGTGATTAATTTCACATCTACTTCATTTTGTGCATCCCAGGGTTTATTCAATTCAATTTTCGTGCTTAAGGAATGTAGTTCATCTAGTAAGTGCTTGTGTCGTTGGATGAACATTTACGTCATTTTATGCATTCCAAGGCTTATTCTAATCACTTTTCGTTCTTAACCAATGTTGTTCATCCAATAAGTGCGTTTGTGTCATTAATTTAACAATTACGTCATTTTGTGCATCCCAAGGTTTATTTTAATACTTTTCATTCTTAAGGAATATTGGTCATCCAATAAGTGCGTTTCTGTCATTGGATAAACATTTACGTCATTTTGTGGATTCCAAGGCTTATTCTAATCACTTTTCATTCTTAAGAAATGTTGTTCATCCAATAAGGGTGTTTGTGTTATAAATTTAACATCTGCGTCATTTTTAGCATCCCAAGCCTAATTGTAATCACATTTCGTTCTGAAGGAATGAAGTTCATTCAATAAGTGCGTTTGTGTCATTATTTTAACAATTACGTCATTTTGTACATCCAAAGGCTTATTCAAATCACTTTTCGTTCATTAGGAATGTATTTAATCCGATAAGTGCGTTTGTGTCATTGGATGAACATTTACGTCATTTTGTGCATCCCAAGCCTTATATTAATCACTTTATGTTCTTAAGGAATGTAGTTCATCCAATAATTGTGTTTGTGTCATTGGATGAACATTTACGTCATTTTGTGCATCCCAAGGCTTATTCTAATCACTTTTCGTTCTTAACCAATGTTGTTCATCCAATAAGTGCGTTTGTGTCATTAATTTAACAGTGACGTCATTTTGTGCATCCCAAGGCTAATTGTTATCACATTTCGTTCTTAAGTAATGTAGTTCATCCAATAAGTACGTTTGTGTCATTACTTTAACATTTACGTCATTTTGTGCATCCCATGGCAAATTCTAATCACTTTTCGTTCTTAAGGAATGTAGTTCATTCAGTAAGTGCGTTTGTGTGATTAATTTCACATCTACTTCATTTTGTGCATCCCAGGGCTTATTCAATTCAATTTTCGTGCTTAAGGAATGTAGTTCATCTAGTAAGTGCTTGTGTCGTTGGATGAACATTTATGTCATTTTATGCATTCCAAGGCTTATTCTAATCACTTTATGTTCTTAAGGAATGTAGTTCATCCAATAATTGTGTTTGTGTCATTGGATGAACATTTTCGTCATTTTGTGCATCCCAAGGCTTATTCTAATCACTTTTCGTTCTTAACCAATGTTGTTCATCCAATAAGTGCGTTTGTGTCATTAATTTAACAATTACGTCATTTTGTGCATCCCAAAGCTTATTTTAATCACTTTTCGTTCTTAAGGAATGTTGGTCATCCAATAAGTGCATTTCTGTCATTGGATAAACATGTACGTCATTTTGTGCATTCCAAGGCTTATTCTAATCACTTTTCATTCTTAACAAATGTTATTCAACCAATAAGTGTGTTTGTGTCATAAATTTAACATCTACGTCATTTAGTGCTTCCCAAGGCTTATTCTAATCTCTTTTCGTGCTTAAGGAATGTAGTTCATCTAATAAGTGCTTTTGTGTCATTGGATGAACATTTACGTCATTTTATGCATTCCAAGGCTTATTCTAATCACTTTTCATTCTTAACCAATGTTGTTCATCCAATAAGTGCGTTTGTGTAATTAATTTAACATTGACGTCATTTTGTGCATCCCAAGGCTAATTCTTATCACTTTTAGTTCTTAAGTAATTAGTTCATCCAATAAGTGCGTTTGTGTCATTACTTTAACATTTACGTCATTTTGTGCATCCTATGGCAAATTCTAATCACTTTTCGTTCTTAAGGAATGTAGTTCATCCAGTAAGTGCGTTTGTGTGATTAATTTCACATTTGCTTCATTTTGTGCATCCCAGGGCTTATTCAAATCACTTTTCGTGCTTAAGGAATGTAGTTCATCTAATAAGTGCTTTTGTGTCATTGGATGAACATTTACGTCATTTTATGCATTCCAAGGCTTATTCTAATCACTTTTCGTTCTTAACCAATGATGTTCATCCAATAAGTGCGTTTGTGTCATTAATTTAACAATTACGTCATTTTGTGCATCCCAAAGCTTATTTTAATCACTTTTCATTCTTAAGGAATGTTGGTCATCCAATAAGTGCGTTTCTGTCATTGGATAAACATTTACGTCATTTTGTGGATTCCAAGGCTTATTCTAATCACTTTTCATTCTTAACAAATGTTGTTCATCCAATAAGTGTGTTTGTGTTATAAATTTAACATCTGCGTCATTTTTAGCATCCCAAGCCTAATTCTAATCACATTTCGTTCTTAAGGAATGAAGTTTATCCAATAAGTGCATTCGTGTCATTAATTTAACAATTACGTCATTTTGTACATCCAAAGACTAATTCTAATCACTTTTCGTTCTTAAGGAATGTAGTTCATCAAATAAGTGCGTTTGTGTCATTGGATGAACATTTACGTCATTTTGTGCATCCCAAGCCTTATATTAATCACTTTATGTTCTTAAGGAATGTAGTTCATCCAATAATTGTGTTTGTGTCATTGGATGAACATTTACGTCATTTTGTGCATCCCAAGGCTTATTCTAATCACTTTTCGTTCTTAACCAATGTTGTTCATCCAATAAGTACGTTTGTGTCATTAATTTAACATTGATGTTATTTTGTGCATCCCAAGGCTAATTGTTATCACTTTTCTTTCTTAAGTAATGAGTTCAGCCAATAAGTGCGTTTGTGTCATTAATTTAACATTTACGTCATTTTGTGCATCCCAAGGCTTATTCAAATCACTTTTCGTGCTTAAGGAATGTAGTTCATCTAATAAGTGCTTTTGTGTCATTGGATGAACATTTACGTCATTTTATGCATTCCAAGGCTTATTCTAATCACTTTTCGTTCTTAACCAATGTTGTTCATCCAATAAGTGCGTTTGTGTAATTAATTTAACATTGACGTCATTCTGTGCATCCCAAGGCTAATTCTTACCACTTTTCGTTCTAAGGTAATGTAGTTCATCCAATAAGTGCGTTTGTGTCATTACTTTAACATTTACGTCATTTTGTGCATCCTATGGCAAATTCAAATCACTTTTCGTTCTTAAGGAATGTAGTTCATCCAGTAAGTGCGTTTGTGTGATTAATTTCACATTTACTTCATTTTGTACATCCCAGGTCTTATTCAAATCACTTTTCGTGCTTAAGTAATGTAGTTCATCGAATAAGTGCTTTTGTTTCATTGGATGAACATTTACGTCATTTTATGCATTCCAAGGCTTATTCTAATCACTTTTCGTTCTTAACCAATGTTGTTCATCCAATAAGTGCGTTTGTGTCAATAATTTAACAATTACGTCATTTTGTGCATCCCAAAGCTTATTTTAATCACTTTTCGTTCTTAAGGAATGTTGGTCATCCAATAAGTGTATTTCTGTCATTGGATAAACATGTACGTCATTTTGTGCATTCCAAGGCTTATTCTAATCACTTTTCATTCTTAACAAATGTTATTCAACCAATAAGTGTGGTTGTGTCATAAATTTATCATCTACGTCATTTAGTGCTTCCCAAGGCTTATTCTAATCACATTTCGTTCTAAAGGAATAGAGTTCATCAAATAAGTCCGTTTGGGTCATTGGATCAACATTTACGTCATTTTGTGCATTCTAAGGCTTATTCTAATTACTTTTCGTTCTTAACCAATGTTGTTCATCCAATAAGTGCGTTTGTGTCATTAATTTAACATTGACGTCATTTTGTGCATCCCAAGGCTAATTGTTATCACTTTTCGTTCTTAAGTAATGAGTTCATCCAACAAGTGCGTTTGTGTCATTACCTTAACATTTACGTCATTTTGTGCATCCTATGGCAAATTCTAATCACTTTTCGTTCTTAAGGAATGTAGTTCATCCAGTAATTGCGTTTGTGTGATTAATTTCACATTTGCTTCATTTTGTGCATCCCAGGGCTTATTCAAATCACTTTTCGTGCTTAAGGAATGTAGTTCATCTAATAAGTGCTTTTGTGTCATTGGATGAACATTTACGTCATTTTATGCATTCCAAGGCTTATTCTAATCACTTTTCGTTCTTAACCAATGATGTTCATCCAATAAGTGCGTTTGTGTCATTAATTTAACAATTACGTCATTTTGTGCATCCCAAGCATTATTTTAATCACTTTTCATTCTTAAGGAATGTTGGTCATCCAATAAGTGCGTTTCTGTCATTGGATAAACATTTACGTCATTTTGTGGATTCCAAGGCTTATTCTAATCACTTTTCATTCTTAACAAATGTTGTTCATCCAATAAGTGTGTTTGTGTTATAAATTTAACATCTGCGTCATTTTTAGCATCCCAAGCCTAATTCTAATCACATTTCGTTCTTAAGGAATGAAGTTTATCCAATAAGTGCCTTCGTGTCATTAATTTAACAATTACGTCATTTTGTACATCCAAAGACTAATTCTAATCATTTTTCGTTCTTAAGGAATGTAGTTCATCAAATAAGTGCGTTTCTGTCATTGGATGAACATTTACGTCATTTTGTGCATCCCAAGCCTTATATTAATCACTTTATGTTCTTAAGGAATGTAGTTCATCCAATAATTGTGTTTGTGTCATTGGATGAACATTTACGTCATTTTGTGCATCCCAAGGCTTATTCTAATCACTTTTCGTTCTTAACCAATGTTGTTCATCCAATAAGTGCGTTTGTGTCATTAATTTAACATTGATGTTATTTTGTGCATCCCAAGGCTAATTGTTATCACTTTTCTTTCTTAAGTAATGAGTTCATCCAATAAGTGCGTTTGTGTCATTAATTTAACATTTACGTCATTTTGTGCATCCCAAGGCTTATTCAAATCACTTTTCGTGCTTAAGGAATGTAGTTCATCTAATAAGTGCTTTTGTGTCATTGGATGAACATTTACGTCATTTTATGCATTCCAAGGCTTATTCTAATCACTTTTCGTTCTTAACCAATGTTGTTCATCCAATAAGTGCGTTTGTGTAATTAATTTAACATTGACGTCATTCTGTGCATCCCAAGGCTAATTCTTACCACTTTTCGTTCTAAAGTAATGTAGTTCATCCAATAAGTGCGTTTGTGTCATTACTTTAACATTTACGTCATTTTGTGCATCCTATGGCAAATTCAAATCACTTTTCGTTCTTAAGGAATGTAGTTCATCCAGTAAGTGCGTTTGTGTGATTAATTTCACATTTACTTCATTTTGTACATCCCAGGTCTTATTCAAATCACTTTTCGTGCTTAAGTAATGTAGTTCATCGAATAAGTGCTTTTGTTTCATTGGATGAACATTTACGTCATTTTATGCATTCCAAGGCTTATTCTAATCACTTTTCGTTCTTAACCAATGATGTTCATCCAATAAGTGCGTTTGTGTCATTAATTTAACAATTACGTCATTTTGTGCATCCCAAGCGTTATTTTAATCACTTTTCATTCTTAAGGAATGTTGGTCATCCAATAAGTGCGTTTCTGTCATTGGATAAACATTTACGTCATTTTGTGGATTCCAAGGCTTATTCTAATCACTTTTCATTCTTAACAAATGTTGTTCATCCAATAAGTGTGTTTGTGTTATAAATTTAACATCTGCGTCATTTTTAGCATCCCAAGCCTAATTCTAATCACATTTCGTTCTTAAGGAATGAAGTTTATCCAATAAGTGCATTCGTGTCATTAATTTAACAATTACGTCATTTTGTACATCCAAAGACTAATTCTAATCATTTTTCGTTCTTAAGGAATGTAGTTCATCAAATAAGTGCGTTTATGTCATTGGATGAACATTTACGTCATTTTGTGCATCCCAAGCCTTATATTAATCACTTTATGTTCTTAAGGAATGTAGTTCATCCAATAATTGTGTTTGTGTCATTGGATGAACATTTACGTCATTTTGTGCATCCCAAGGCTTATTCTAATCACTTTTCGTTCTTAACCAATGTTGTTCATCCAATAAGTGCGTTTGTGTCATTAATTTAACATTGATGTTATTTTGTGCATCCCAAGGCTAATTGTTATCACTTTTCTTTCGTAAGTAATGAGTTCATCCAATAAGTGCGTTTGTGTCATTAATTTAACATTTACGTCATTTTGTGCATCCCAAGGCTTATTCAAATCACTTTTCGTGCTTAAGGAATGTAGTTCATCTAATAAGTGCTTTTGTGTCATTGGATGAACATTTACGTCATTTTATGCATTCCAAGGCTTATTCTAATCACTTTTCGTTCTTAACCAATGATGTTCATCCAATAAGTGCGTTTGTGTCATTAATTTAACAATTACGTCATTTTGTGCATCCCAAGCGTTATTTTAATCACTTTTCATTCTTAAGGAATGTTGGTCATCCAATAAGTGCGTTTCTGTCATTGGATAAACATTTACGTCATTTTGTGGATTCCAAGGCTTATTCTAATCACTTTTCATTCTTAACAAATGTTGTTCATCCAATAAGTGTGTTTGTGTTATAAATTTAACATCTGCGTCATTTTTAGCATCCCAAGCCTAATTCTAATCACATTTCGTTCTTAAGGAATGAAGTTTATCCAATAAGTGCATTCGTGTCATTAATTTAACAATTACGTCATTTTGTACATCCAAAGACTAATTCTAATCATTTTTCGTTCTTAAGGAATGTAGTTCATCAAATAAGTGCGTTTATGTCATTGGATGAACATTTACGTCATTTTGTGCATCCCAAGGCTTATTCTAATCACTTTTCGTTCTTAACCAATGTTGTTCATCCAATAAGTGCGTTTGTGTCATTAATTTAACATTGATGTTATTTTGTGCATCCCAAGGCTAATTGTTATCACTTTTCTTTCTTAAGTAATGAGTTCATCCAATAAGTGCGTTTGTGTCATTAATTTAACATTTACGTCATTTTGTGCATCCCAAGGCTTATTCAAATCACTTTTCGTGCTTAAGGAATGTAGTTCATCTAATAAGTGCTTTTGTGTCATTGGATGAACATTTACGTCATTTTATGCATTCCAAGGCTTATTCTAATCACTTTTCGTTCTTAACCAATGTTGTTCTTCCAATAAGTGCGTTTGTGTCATTAATTTTACAATTACGTCATTTTGTGCATCCCAAGGCTTATTTTAATCACTTTTCATTCTTAAGGAATGTTGGTCATCCAATAAGTGCGTTTCTGTCATTGGATAAACATTTACATCATTTTGTGCATCCCAAGGCTTATTCTAATCACTTTTCGTTCTAAAGGAATAGAGTTCATCAAATAAGTCCGTTTGGGTCATTGGATCAACATTTACGTCATTTTGTGCATTCTAAGGCTTATTATAATTACTTTTCGTTGTTAACCAATGTTGTTCATCCAATAAGTGCGTTTGTGTCATTAATTTAACATTGACGTCATTTTGTGCATCCCAAGGCTAATTGTTATCACTTTTCGTTCTTAAGTAATGAGTTCATCCAACAAGTGCGTTTGTGTCATTACTTTAACATTTACGTCATTTTGTGCATCCTATGGCAAATTCTAATCACTTTTCGTTCTTAAGGAATGTAGTTCATCAAATAAGTGCGTTTGTGTCATTGGATGAACATTTACGTCATTTTGTGCATCCCAAGGCTTATTCAAATCACTTTTCGTTCTTAACCAATGTTGTTCATCCAATAAGTGCGTTTGTGTCATTAATTTAACATTGATGTTATTTTGTGCATCCCAAGGCTAATTGTTATCACTTTTCTTTCTTAAGTAATGAGTTCATCCAATAAGTGCGTTTGTGTCATTAATTTAACATTTACGTCATTTTGTGCATCCCAAGGCTTATTCAAATCACTTTTCGTGCTTAAGGAATGTAGTTCATCTAATAAGTGCTTTTGTGTCATTGGATGAACATTTACGTCATTTTATGCATTCCAAGGCTTATTCTAATCACTTTTCGTTCTTAACCAATGTTGTTCATCCAATAAGTGCGTTTGTGTAATTAATTTAACATTGACGTCATTCTGTGCATCCCAAGGCTAATTCTTACCACTTTTCGTTCTAAAGTAATGTAGTTCATCCAATAAGTGCGTTTGTGTCATTACTTTAACATTTACGTCATTTTGTGCATCCTATGGCAAATTCAAATCACTTTTCGTTCTTAAGGAATGTAGTTCATCCAGTAAGTGCGTTTGTGTGATTAATTTCACATTTACTTCATTTTGTACATCCCAGGTCTTATTCAAATCACTTTTCGTGCTTAAGTAATGTAGTTCATCGAATAAGTGCTTTTGTTTCATTGGATGAACATTTACGTCATTTTATGCATTCCAAGGCTTATTCTAATCACTTTTCGTTCTTAACCAATGATGTTCATCCAATAAGTGCGTTTGTGTCATTAATTTAACAATTACGTCATTTTGTGCATCCCAAGCGTTATTTTAATCACTTTTCATTCTTAAGGAATGTTGGTCATCCAATAAGTGCGTTTCTGTCATTGGATAAACATTTACGTCATTTTGTGGATTCCAAGGCTTATTCTAATCACTTTTCATTCTTAACAAATGTTGTTCATCCAATAAGTGTGTTTGTGTTATAAATTTAACATCTGCGTCATTTTTAGCATCCCAAGCCTAATTCTAATCACATTTCGTTCTTAAGGAATGAAGTTTATCCAATAAGTGCATTCGTGTCATTAATTTAACAATTACGTCATTTTGTACATCCAAAGACTAATTCTAATCATTTTTCGTTCTTAAGGAATGTAGTTCATCAAATAAGTGCGTTTATGTCATTGGATGAACATTTACGTCATTTTGTGCATCCCAAGCCTTATATTAATCACTTTATGTTCTTAAGGAATGTAGTTCATCCAATAATTGTGTTTGTGTCATTGGATGAACATTTACGTCATTTTGTGCATCCCAAGGCTTATTCTAATCACTTTTCGTTCTTAACCAAGGTTGTTCATCCAATAAGTGCGTTTGTGTCATTAATTTAACATTGATGTTATTTTTTGCATCCCAAGGCTAATTGTTATCACTTTTCTTTCTTAAGTAATGAGTTCATCCAATAAGTGCGTTTGTGTCATTAATTTAACATTTACGTCATTTTGTGCATCCCAAGGCTTATTCAAATCACTTTTCGTGCTTAAGGAATGTAGTTCATCTAATAAGTGCTTTTGTGTCATTGGATGAACATTTACGTCATTTTATGCATTCCAAGGCTTATTCTAATCACTTTTCGTTCTTAACCAATGTTATTCATCCAATAAGTGCGTTTGTGTAATTAATTTAACATTGACGTCATTCTGTGCATCCCAAGGCTAATTCTTACCACTTTTCGTTCTAAAGTAATGTAGTTCATCCAATAAGTGCGTTTGTGTCATTACTTTAACATTTACGTCATTTTGTGCATCCTATGGCAAATTCAAATCACTTTTCGTTCTTAAGGAATGTAGTTCATCCAGTAAGTGCGTTTGTGTGATTAATTTCACATTTACTTCATTTTGTACATCCCAGGTCTTATTCAAATCACTTTTCGTGCTTAAGTAATGTAGTTCATCGAATAAGTGCTTTTGTTTCATTGGATGAACATTTACGTCATTTTATGCATTCCAAGGCTTATTCTAATCACTTTTCGTTCTTAACCAATGTTGTTCATCCAATAAGTGCGTTTGTGTCAATAATTTAACAATTACGTCATTTTGTGCATCCCAAAGCTTATTTTAATCACTTTTCGTTCTTAAGGAATGTTGGTCATCCAATAAGTGTATTTCTGTCATTGGATAAACATGTACGTCATTTTGTGCATTCCAAGGCTTATTCTAATCACTTTTCATTCTTAACAAATGTTATTCAACCAATAAGTGTGTTTGTGTCATAAATTTATCATCTACGTCATTTAGTGCTTCCCAAGGCTTATTCTAATCACTTTTCGTTCTAAAGGAATAGAGTTCATCAAATAAGTCCGTTTGGGTCATTGGATCAACATTTACGTCATTTTGTGCATTCTAAGGCTTATTCTAATTATTTTTCGTTCTTAACCAATGTTGTTCATCCAATAAGTGCGTTTGTGTCATTAATTTAACATTGACGTCATTTTGTGCATCCCAAGGCTAATTGTTATCACTTTTCGTTCTTAAGTAATGAGTTCATCCAACAAGTGCGTTTGTGTCATTACTTTAACATTTACGTCATTTTGTGCATCCTATGGCAAATTCTAATCACTTTTCGTTCTTAAGGAATGTAGTTCATCCAGTAATTGCGTTTGTGTGATTAATTTCACATTTGCTTCATTTTGTGCATCCCAGGGCTTATTCAAATCACTTTTCGTGCTTAAGGAATGTAGTTCATCTAATAAGTGCTTTTGTGTCATTGGATGAACATTTACGTCATTTTATGCATTCCAAGGCTTATTCTAATCACATTTCGTTCTTAACCAATGATGTTCATCCAATAAGTGCGTTTGTGTCATTAATTTAACAATTACGTCATTTTGTGCATCCCAAGCGTTATGTTAATCACTTTTCATTCTTAAGGAATGTTGGTCATCCAATAAGTGCGTTTCTGTCATTGGATAAACATTTACGTCATTTTGTGGATTCCAAGGCTTATTCTAATCACTTTTCATTCTTAACAAATGTTGTTCATCCAATAAGTGTGTTTGTGTTATAAATTTAACATCTGCGTCATTTTTAGCATCCCAAGCCTAATTCTAATCACATTTCGTTCTTAAGGAATGAAGTTTATCCAATAAGTGCATTCGTGTCATTAATTTAACAATTACGTCATTTTGTACATCCAAAGACTAATTCTAATCATTTTTCGTTCTTAAGGAATGTAGTTCATCAAATAAGTGCGTTTATGTCATTGGATGAACATTTACGTCATTTTGTGCATCCCAAGCCTTATATTAATCACTTTATGTTCTTAAGGAATGTAGTTCATCCAATAATTGTGTTTGTGTCATTGGATGAACATTTACGTCATTTTGTGCATCCCAAGGCTTATTCTAATCACTTTTCGTTCTTAACCAATGTTGTTCATCCAATAAGTGCGTTTGTGTCATTAATTTAACATTTACGTCATTTTGTGCATCCCAAGGCTTATTCAAATCACTTTTCGTGCTTAAGGAATGTAGTTCATCTAATAAGTGCTTTTGTGTCATTGGATGAACATTTACGTCATTTTATGCATTCCAAGGCTTATTCTAATCACTTTTCGTTCTTAACCAATGTTGTTCATCCAATAAGTGCGTTTGTGTAATTAATTTAACATTGACGTCATTCAGTGCATCCCAAGGCTAATTCTTACCACTTTTCGTTCTAAAGTAATGTAGTTCATCCAATAAGTGCGTTTGTGTCATTACTTTAACATTTACGTCATTTTGTGCATCCTATGGCAAATTCAAATCACTTTTCGTTCTTAAGGAATGTAGTTCATCCAGTAAGTGCGTTTGTGTGATTAATTTCACATTTACTTCATTTTGTACATCCCAGGTCTTATTCAAATCACTTTTCGTGCTTAAGTAATGTAGTTCATCGAATAAGTGCTTTTGTTTCATTGGATGAACATTTACGTCATTTTATGCATTCCAAGGCTTATTCTAATCACTTTTCGTTCTTAACCAATGTTGTTCATCCAATAAGTGCGTTTGTGTAATTAATTTAACATTGACGTCATTTTGTGCATCCCAAGGCTAATTCTTATCACTTTTCGTTCTAAAGTAATGTAGTTCATCCAATAAGTGTGTTTGTGTCATTACTTTAACATTTACGTCATTTTGTGCATCCTATGGCAAATTCTAATCACTTTTCGTTCTTAAGGAATGTAGTTCATCCAGTAAGTGCGTTTGTGTGATTAATTTCACATTTACTTCATTTGGTACATCCCAGGGCTTATTCAAATCACTTTTCGTGCTTAAGTAATGTAGTTCATCGAATAAGTGCTTTTGTGTCATTGGATGAAAATTTACGTCATTTTATGCATTCCAAGGCTTATTCTAATCACTTTTCGTTCTTAACCAATGTTGTTCATCCAATAAGTGCGTTTGTGTCATTAATTTAACAATTACGTCATTTTGTGCATCCCAAAGCTTATTTTAATCACTTTTCGTTCTTAAGGAATGTTGGTCATCCAATAAGTGCATTTCTGTCATTGGATAAACATGTACGTCATTTTGTGCATTCCAAGGCTTATTCTAATCACTTTTCATTCTTAACAAATGTTATTCAACCAATAAGTGTGTTTGTGTCATAAATTTAACATCTACGTCATTTAATGCTTCCCAAGGCTTATTCTAATCACTTTTCGTTCTAAAGGAATAGAGTTCATCAAATAAGTCCGTTTGGGTCATTGGATCAACATTTACGTCATTTTGTGCATTCTAAAGCTTATTCTAATTACTTTTCGTTCTTAACCAATGTTGTTCATCCAATAAGTGCGTTTGTGTCATTAATTTAACATTGACGTCATTTTGTGCATCCCAAGGCTAATTGTTATCACTTTTCGTTCTTAAGTAATGAGTTCATCCAACAAGTGCGTTTGTGTCATTACTTTAACTTTTATGTCATTTTGTGCATCCTATGGCAAATTCTAATCACTTTTCGTTCTTAAGGAATGTAGTTCATCCAGTAAGTGCGTTTGTGTAATTAATTTCACATTTGCTTCATTTTGTGCATCCCAGGGCTTATTCAAATCACTTTTCGTGCTTAAGGAATGTAGTTCATCAAATAAGTGCTTTTGTGTCATTGGATGAACATTTACGTCATTTTATGCATTCCAAGGCTTATTCTAATCACTTTTCGTTCTTAACCAATGATGTTCATCCAACAAGTGCGTTTGTGTCAGTAATTTAACAATTACGTCATTTTGTGCATCCCAAGGCTTATTTTAATCACTTTTCATTCTTAAGGAATGTTGGTCATCCAATAAGTGCGTTTCTGTCATTGGATAAACATTTACGTCATTTTGCAGATTCCAAGGCTTATTCTAATCACTTTTCATTCTTAACAAATGTTGTTCATCCAATAAGTGTGTTTGTGTTATAAATTTAACATCTGCGTCATTTTTAGCATCCCAAGCCTAATTCTAATCACATTTCGTTCTTAAGGAATGAAGTTTATCCAATAAGTGCATTCGTGTCATTAATTTAACAATTACGTCATTTTGTACATCCAAAGACTAATTCTAATAATTTTTCGTTCTTAAGGAATGTAGTTCATGAAATAAGTGCGTTTGTGTCATTGGATGAACATTTACGTCATTTTGTGCATCGCAAGCCTTATATTAATCACTTTATGTTCTTAAGGAATGTAGTTCATCCAATAATTGTGTTTGTGTCATTGGATGAACATTTACGTCATTTTGTGCATCCCAAGGCTTATTCTAATCACTTTTCGTTCTTAACCAATGTTGTTCATCCAATAAGTGCGTGTGTGTCATTAATTTAACATTGATGTTATTTTGTGCATCACAAGGCTAATTGTTATCACTTTTCTTTCTTAAGTAATGAGTTCATCCAATAAGTGCGTTTGTGTCATTAATTTAACATTTACGTCATTTTGTGCATCCCAAGGCTTATTCAAATCACTTTTCGTGCTTAAGGAATGTAGTTCATCTAATAAGTGCTTTTGTGTCTTTGGATGAACATTTACGTCATTTTATGCATTCCAAGGCTTATTCTAATCACTTTTCGTTCTTAACCGATGTTGTACATCCAATAAGTGCGTTTGTGTAATTAATTTAACATTGACGTCATTTTGTGCATCCGAAGGCTAATTCTTATCAGTTTTCGTTCTAAAGTAATGTAGTTCATCCAATAAGTGCGTTTGTGTCATTACTTTAACATTTACGTCATTTTGTGCATCCTATGGCAAATTCTAATCACTTTTCGTTCTTAAGGAATGTAGTTCATCCAGTAAGTGCGTTTGTGTGATTAATTTCACATTTACTTCATTTTGTACATCCCAGGGCTTATTCAAATCACTTTTCGTGCTTAAGTAATGTAGTTCATCGAATAAGTGCTTTCGTGTCATTGGATGAACATTTACGTCATTTTATGCATTCCAAGGCTTGTTCTAATCACTTTTCGTTCTTAACCAATGTTGTTCATCCAATAAGTGCGTTTGTGTCATTAATTTAACAATTACGTCATTTTGTGCATCCCAAAGCTTATTTTAATCACTTTTCGTTCTTAAGGAATGTTGGTCATCCAATAAGTGCATTTCTGTCATTGGATTAACATGTACGTCATTTTGTGCATTCCAAGGCTTATTCTAATCACTTTTCATTCTTAACAAATGTTGTTCAACCAATAAGTGTGTTTGTGTCATAAATTTAACATCTACGTCATTTAGTGCATCCCAAGGCTTATTCTAATCACTTTTCGTTCTAAAGGACTAGAGTTCATCAAATAAGTCCGTTTGGGTCATTGGATCAACATTTACGTCATTTTGTGCATTCTAAGGCTTATTCTAATTACTTTTCGTTCTTAACCAATGTTGTTCATCCAATAAGTGCGTTAGTGTCATTAATTTAACATTGACGTCATTTTGTGCATCCCAAGGCTAATTGTTATCACTTTTCGTTCTTAAGTAATGAGTTCATCCAACAAGTGCGTTTGTGTCATTACTTTAACATTTACGTCATTTTGTGCATCCTATGGCAAATTCTAATCACTTTTCATTCTTAAGGAATGTAGTTCATCCAGTAAATGCGTTTGTGTGATTAATTTCACATTTACTTGATTTTGTACATCCCAGGGCTTATTCAAATCACTTTTCGTGCTTAAGTAATGTAGTTCATCGAATAAGTGCTTTTGTGTCATTGGATGAACATTTACGTCATTTTATGCATTCCAAGGCTTATTCTAATCACTTTTCGTTCTTAACCAATGTTGTTCATCCAATAAGTGCGTTTGTGTCATTAATTTAACAATTACGTCATTTTGTGCATCCCAAAGCTTATTTTAATCACTTTTCGTTCTTAAGGAATGTTGGTCATCCAATAAGTGCATTTCTGTCATTGGATAAACATGTACGTCATTTTGTGCATTCCAAGGCTTATTCTAATCACTTTTCATTCTTAACAAATGTTATTCAACCAATAAGTGTGTTTGTGTCATAAATTTAACATCTACGTCATTTTTAGCATCCCAAGCCTAATTCTAATCACATTTCGTTCTTAAGGAATGAAGTTTATCCAATAAGTGCATTCGTGTCATTAATTTAACAATTACGTCATTTTGTACATCCAAAGACTAATTCTAATAATTTTTCGTTCTTAAGGAATGTTGGTCATCCAATAAGGGCGTTTCTGTCATTGGATAAACATTTACGTTATTTTGTGGATTCCAAGGCTTATTCTAATCACTTTTCATTCTTAACAAATGTAGTTCATCCAATAAGTGTGTTTGTGTTATAAATTTAACATCTGCGTCATTTTTAGCATCCCAAGCCTAATTCTAATCACATTTCGTTCTTAAGGAATGAAGTTTATCCAATAAGTGCATTCGTGTCATTAATTTAACAATTACGTCATTTTGTACATCCAAAGACTAATTCTAATAATTTTTCGTTCTTAAGGAATGTAGTTCATCAAATAAGTGCGTTTGTGTCATTGGATGAACATTTACGTCATTTTGTGCATGCCAAGCCTTATATTAATCACTTTATGTTCTTAAGGAATGTAGTTCATCCAATAATTGTGTTTGTGTCATTGGATGAACATTTACGTCATTTTGTGCATCCCAAGGATTATTCTAATCACTTTTCGTTCTTAACCAATGTTGTTCATCCAATAAGTGCGTTTGTGTCATTAATTTAACATTGATGTTATTTTGTGCATCCCAAGGCTAATTGTTATCACTTTTCTTTCTTAAGTAATGAGTTCATCCAATAAGTGCGTTTGTGTCATTAATTTAACATTTACGTCATTTTGTGCATCCCAAGGCTTATTCAAATCACTTTTCGTGCTTAAGGAATGTAGTTCATCCAGTAAGTGCGTTTGTGTGATTAATTTCACATTTGATTCATTTTGTGCATCCCAGGGCTTATTCAAATCACTTTTCGTGCTTAAGGAATGTAGTTCATCTAATAAGTGCTTTTGTGTCATTGGATGAACATTTACGTCATTTTATGCATTCCAAGGCTTATTCTAATCACTTTTCGTTCTTAACCAATGATGTTCATCCAATAAGTGCGTTTGTGTCATTAATTTAACAATTACGTCATTTTGTGCATCCCAAGGCTTATTTTAATCACTTTTCATTCTTAAGGAATGTTGGTCATCCAATAAGGGCGTTTCTGTCATTGGATAAACATGTACGTCATTTTGTGGATTCCAAGGCTTATTCTAATCACTTTTCATTCTTAACAAATGTTGTTCAACCAATAAGTGTGTTTGTGTCATAAATTTAACATCTACGTCATTTTGTGCATCCCAAGGCTTATTCTAATCACTTTTCGTTCTAAAGGAATAGAGTTCATGAAATAAGTCCGTTTCGGTCATTGGATCAACATTTACGTCATTTTATGCATTCCAAGGCTTATTGTAATCACTTTTCGTTCTTAACCAATGTTGTTCAGCCAATAAGTGCGTTTGTGTAATTAATTTAACATTGACGTCATTTTGTGCATCCCAAGGCTAATTCTGATCACTTTTCGTTCTTAAGTAATGTAGTTCATCCAATAAGTGCGTTTGTGTCATTACTTTAACATTTACGTCATTTTGTGCATCCTATGGCAAATTCTAATCACTTTTCATTCTTAAGGAATGTAGTTCATCCAGTAAGTGCGTTTGTGTGATTAATTTCACATTTACTTCATTTTGTACATCCCAGGGCTTATTCAAATCACTTTTGGTGCTTAAGTAATGAAGTTCATCGAATAAGTGCTTTTGTGTCATTGGATGAACATTTACGTCATTTTATGCATTCCAAGGCTTATTCTAATCACTTTTCGTTCTTAACCAATGTTGTTCATCCAATAAGTGCGTTTGTGTAATTAATTTAACATTGACGTCATTTTGTGCATCCCAAGGCTAATTCTTATCACTTTTCGTTCTTAAGTAATGTAGTTCATCCAATAAGTGCGTTTGTGTCATTACTTTAACATTTACGTCATTTTGTGCATCCTATGGCAAATTCTAATCACTTTTCATTCTTAAGGAATGTAGTTCATCCAGTAAGTGCGTTTGTGTGATTAATTTCACATTTAATTCATTTTGTACATCCCAGGGCTTATTCAAATCACTTTTCGTGCTTAAGTAATGTAGTTCATCGAATAAGTGCTTTTGTGTCATTGGATGAACATTTACGTCATTTTATGCATTCCAAGGCTTATTCTAATCACTTTTCGTTCTTAACCAATGTTGTTCATCCAATAAGTGCGTTTGTGTCATTAATTTAACAATTACGTCATTTTGTGCATCCCAAAGCTTATTTTAATCACTTTTCGTTCTTAAGGAATGTTGGTCATCCAATAAGTGCATTTCTGTCATTGGATAAACATGTACGTCATTTTGTGCATTCCAAGGCTTATTCTAATCACTTTTCATTCTTAACAAATGTTGTTCAACCAATAAGTGTGTTTGTGTCATAAATTTAACATCTACGTCATTTTGTGCATCCCAAGGCTTATTCTAATCACTTTTCGTTCTAAAGGAATAGAGTTCATCAAATAAGTCCGTTTCGGTCATTGGATAAGTGTAAGTGTGTTTTATGTCATTTTGTGCATCCTATGGCAAATTCTAATCACTTTTCGTTCTTAAGGAATGTAGTTCATCCAGTAAGTGCGTTTGTGTAATTAATTTCACATTTGCTTCATTTTGTGCATCCCAAGGCTTATTCAAATCACTTTTCGTGCTTAAGGAATGTAGTTCATCTAATAAGTGCTTTTGTGTCATTGGATGAACATTTACGTCATTTTATGCATTCCAAGGCTTATTCTAATCACTTTTCGTTCTTAACCAATGATGTTCATCCAATAAGTGCGTTTGTGTCATTAATTTAACAATTACGTCATTTTGTGCATCCCAAGCGTTATTTTAATCACTTTTCATTCTTAAGGAATGTTGGTCATCCAATAAGTGCGTTTCTGTCATTGGATAAACATTTACGTCATTTTGTGGATTCCAAGGCTTATTCTAATCACTTTTCATTCTTAACAAATGTTGTTCATCCAATAAGTGTGTTTGTGTTATAAATTTAACATCTGCGTCATTTTTAGCATCCCAAGCCTAATTCTAATCACATTTCGTTCTTAAGGAATGAAGTTTATCCAATAAGTGCATTCGTGTCATTAATTTAACAATTACGTCATTTTGTACATCCAAAGACTAATTCTAATCATTTTTCGTTCTTAAGGAATGTAGTTCATCAAATAAGTGCGTTTATGTCATTGGATGAACATTTACGTCATTTTGTGCATCCCAAGCCTTATATTAATCACTTTATGTTCTTAAGGAATGTAGTTCATCCAATAATTGTGTTTGTGTCATTGGATGAACATTTACGTCATTTTGTGCATCCCAAGGCTTATTCTAATCACTTTTCGTTCTTAACCAATGTTGTTCATCCAATAAGTGCGTGTGTGTCATTAATTTAACATTGATGTTATTTTGTGCATCACAAGGCTAATTGTTATCACTTTTCTTTCTTAAGTAATGAGTTCATCCAATAAGTGCGTTTGTGTCATTAATTTAACATTTACGTCATTTTGTGCATCCCAAGGCTTATTCAAATCACTTTTCGTGCTTAAGGAATGTAGTTCATCTAATAAGTGCTTTTGTGTCATTGGATGAACATTTACGTCATTTTATGCATTCCAAGGCTTATTCTAATCACTTTTCGTTCTTAACCAATGTTGTTCATCCAATAAGTGCGTTTGTGTAATTAATTTAACATTGACGTCATTTTGTGCATCCCAAGGCTAATTCTTATCACTTTTCGTTCTTAAGTAATGTAGTTCATCCAATAAGTGCGTTTGTGTCATTACTTTAACATTTACGTCATTTTGTGCATCCTATGGCAAATTCTAATCACTTTTCATTCTTAAGGAATGTAGTTCATCCAGTAAGTGCGTTTGTGTGATTAATTTCACATTTACTTCATTTTGTACATCCCAGGGCTTATTCAAATCACTTTTGGTGCTTAAGTAATGAAGTTCATCGAATAAGTGCTTTTGTGTCATTGGATGAACATTTACGTCATTTTATGCATTCCAAGGCTTATTCTAATCACTTTTCGTTCTTAACCAATGTTGTTCATCCAATAAGTGCGTTTGTGTAATTAATTTAACATTGACGTCATTTTGTGCATCCCAAGGCTAATTCTTATCACTTTTCGTTCTTAAGTAATGTAGTTCATCCAATAAGTGCGTTTGTGTCATTACTTTAACATTTACGTCATTTTGTGCATCCTATGGCAAATTCTAATCACTTTTCATTCTTAAGGAATATAGTTCATCCAGTAAGTGCGTTTGTGTGATTAATTTCACATTTACTTCATTTTGTACATCCCAGGGCTTATTCAAATCACTTTTGGTGCTTAAGTAATGAAGTTCATCGAATAAGTGCTTTTGTGTCATTGGATGAACATTTACGTCATTTTATGCATTCCAAGGCTTATTCTAATCACTTTTCGTTCTTAACCAATGTTGTTCATCCAATAAGTGCGTTTGTGTCATTAATTTAACAATTACGTCATTTTGTGCATCCCAAAGCTTATTTTAATCACTTTTCGTTCTTAAGGAATGTTGGTCATCCAATAAGTGCATTTCTGTCATTGGATAAACATGTACGTCATTTTGTGCATTCCAAGGCTTATTCTAATCACTTTTCATTCTTAACAAATGTTATTCAACCAATAAGTGTGTTTGTGTCATAAATTTAACATCTACGTCATTTAATGCTTCCCAAGGCTTATTCTAATCACTTTTCGTTCTAAAGGAATAGAGTTCATCAAATAAGTCCGTTTGGGTCATTGGATCAACATTTACGTCATTTTGTGCATTCTAAAGCTTATTCTAATTACTTTTCGTTCTTAACCAATGTTGTTCATCCAATAAGTGCGTTTGTGTCATTAATTTAACATTGACGTCATTTTGTGCATCCCAAGGCTAATTGTTATCACTTTTCGTTCTTAAGTAATGAGTTCATCCAACAAGTGCGTTTGTGTCATTACTTTAACTTTTATGTCATTTTGTGCATCCTATGGCAAATTCTAATCACTTTTCGTTCTTAAGGAATGTAGTTCATCCAGTAAGTGCGTTTGTGTAATTAATTTCACATTTGCTTCATTTTGTGCATCCCAAGGCTTATTCAAATCACTTTTCGTGCTTAAGGAATGTAGTTCATCTAATAAGTGCTTTTGTGTCATTGGATGAACATTTACGTCATTTTATGCATTCCAAGGCTTATTCTAATCACTTTTCGTTCTTAACCAATGATGTTCATCCAACAAGTGCGTTTGTGTCATTAATTAACAATTACGTCATTTTGTGCATCCCAAAGCTTATTTTAATCACTTTTCGTTCTTAAGGAATGTTGGTCATCCAATAAGTGCATTTCTGTCATTGGATAAACATGTACGTCATTTTGTGCATTCCAAGGCTTATTCTAATCACTTTTCATTCTTAACAAATGTTGTTCAACCAATAAGTGTGTTTGTGTCATAAATTTAACATCTATGTCATTTTGTGCATCCCAAGGCTTATTCAAATCACTTTTCGTTCTAAAGGAATAGAGTTCATCAAATAAGTCCGTTTCGGTCATTGGATCAACATTTACGTCATTTTATGCATTCCAAGGCTTATTCTAATCACTTTTCGTTCTTAACCAATGTTGTTCATCCAATAAGTGCGTTTGTGTAATTAATTTAACATTGACGTCATTTTGTGCATCCCAAGGCTAATTCTTATCACTTTTCGTTCTTAAGTAATGTAGTTCATCCAATAAGTGCGTTTGTGTCATTACTTTAACATTTACGTCATTTTGTGCATCCTATGGCAAATTCTAATCACTTTTCATTCTTAAGGAATATAGTTCATCCAGTAAGTGCGTTTGTGTGATTAATTTCACATTTACTTCATTTTGTACATCCCAGGGCTTATTCAAATCACTTTTGGTGCTTAAGTAATGAAGTTCATCGAATAAGTGCTTTTGTGTCATTGGATGAACATTTACGTCATTTTATGCATTCCAAGGCTTATTCTAATCACTTTTCGTTCTTAACCAATGTTGTTCATCCAATAAGTGCGTTTGTGTCATTAATTTAACAATTACGTCATTTTGTGCATCCCAAAGCTTATTTTAATCACTTTTCGTTCTTAAGGAATGTTGGTCATCCAATAAGTGCATTTTTGTCATTGGATAAACATGTATGTCATTTTGTGCATTCCAAGGCTTATTCTAATCACTTTTCATTCTTAACAAATGTTGTTCAACCAATAAGTGTGTTTGTGTCATAAATTTAACATCTACGTCATTTAGTGCATCCCAAGGCTTATTCTAATCACTTTTCGTTCTAAAGGAATAGAGTTCATCAAATAAGTCCGTTTGGGTCATTGGATCAACATTTACGTCATTTTGTGCATTCTAAGGCTATTCTAATTACTTTTCGTTCTTAACCAATGTTGTTCATCCAATAAGTGCGTTTGTGTCATTAATTTAACATTGACGTCATTTTGTGCATCCCAAGGCTAATTGTTATCACTTTTCGTTCTTAAGTAATGAGTTCATCCAACAAGTGCGTTTGTGTCATTACTTTAACTTTTATGTCATTTTGTGCATCCTATGGCAAATTCTAATCACTTTTCGTTCTTAAGGAATGTAGTTCATCCAGTAAGTGCGTTTGTGTAATTAATTTCACATTTGCTTCATTTTGTGCATCCCAAGGCTTATTCAAATCACTTTTCGGGCTTAAGGAATGTAGTTCATCTAATAAGTGCTTTTGTGTCATTGGATGAACATTTACGTCATTTTATGCATTCCAAGGCTTATTCTAATCACTTTTCGTTCTTAACCAATGATGTTCATCCAACAAGTGCGTTTGTGTCATTAATTTAACAATTACGTCATTTTGTGCATCCCAAGGCTTATTTTAATCACTTTTCATTCTTAAGGAATGTTGGTCATCTAATAAGTGCGTTTCTGTCATTGGATAAACATTTACGTCATTTTGTGGATTCCAAGGCTTATTCTAATCACTTTTCATTCTTAACAAATGTTGTTCATCCAATAACTGTGTTTGTGTTATAAATTTAACAACTGCGTCATTTTTAGCATCCCAAGCCTAATTCTAATCACATTTCGTTCTTAAGGAATGAAGTTTATCCAATAAGTGCGTTCGTGTCATTAATTTAACAATTATGTCATTTTGTACATCCAAAGACTAATTCTAATCACTTTTCGTTCTTAAGGAATGTAGTTCATCAAATAAGTGCGTTTGTGTCATTGGATGAACATTTACGTCATTTTGTGCATCCCAAGCCTTATATTAATCACTTTATGTTCTTAAGGAATGTAGTTCATCCAATAATTGTGTTTGTGTCATTGGATGAACATTTACGTCATTTTGTGCATCCCAAGGCTTATTCTAATCACTTTTCGTTCTTAACCAATGTTGTTCATCCAATAAGTGCGTTTGTGTCATTAATTTAACATTGATGTTATTTTGTGCATCCCAAGGCTAATTGTTTTCAGTTTTCTTTCTTAAGTAATGAGTTCATCCAATAAGTGCGTTTGTGTCATTAATTTAACATTTACGTCATTTTGTGCATCCCAAGGCTTATTCAAATCACTTTTCGTGCTTAAGGAATGTAGTTCATCTAATAAGTGCTTTTGTGTCATTGGATGAACATTTACGTCATTTTGTGGATTCCAAGGCTTATTATAATCACTTTTCATTCTTAACAAATGTTGTTCATCCAATAAGTGTGTTTGTGTTATAAATTTAACATCTGCGTCATTTTTAGCATCCCAAACGTAATTCTAATCACATTTCGTTCTTAAGGAATGAAGTTTATCCAATAAGTGCGTTTGTGTCATTAATTTAACAATTACGTCATTTTGTACATCCAAAGCCTATTCTAATCACTTTTCGTTCTTAAGGAATGTAGTTCATCAAATAAGTGCGTTTGTGTCATTGGATGAACATTTACGTCATTTTGTGCATCCCAAGCCTTATATTAATCAATTTATGTTCTTAAGGAATGTAGTTCATCCAATAATTGTGTTTGTGTCATTGGATGAACATTTACGTCATTTTTTGCATCCCAAGGCTTATTCTAATCACTTTTCGTTCTTCACCAATGTTGTTCATCCAATAAGTGCGTTTGTGTCATTAATTTAACATTGATGTTATTTTGTGCATCCCAAGGCTAATTGTTATCAGTTTTCTTTCTTAAGTAATGAGTTCATCCAATAAGTGCGTTTGTGTCATTAATTTAACAATTACGTCATTTTGTGCATCCGAAGGCTTATTCAAATCACTTTTCGTGCTTAAGGAATGTAGTTCATCTAATAAGTGCTTTTGTGTCATTGGATGAACATTTACGTCATTTTATGCATTCCAAGGCTTATTCTAATCACTTTTCGTTCTTAACCAATGTTGTTCATTTAATAAGTGCGTTTGTGTCATTAATTTAACAATTACGTCATTTTGTGCATCCCAAGGCTTATTTTAATCACTTTTCATTCTTAAGGAATGTTGGTCATCCAATAAGTGCGTTTCTGTCATTGGATAAACATTTACGTCATTTTGTGCATCCCAAGGCTTATTCTAATCACTTTTCGTTCTAAAGGAATAGAGTTCATCAAATAAGTCCGTTTGGGTCATTGGATCAACAATTACGTCATTTTGTGCATTCTAAGGCTTATTCTAATTACTTTTCGTTCTTAACCAATGTTGTTCATCCTTTAAGTGCGTTTGTGTCATTAATTTAACATTGACGTCATTTTGTGCATCCCAAGGCTAATTGTTATCACTTTTCGTTCTTAAGTAATGAGTTCATCCAACAAGTGCGTTTGTGTCATTACTTTAACATTTACGTCATTTTGTGCATCCTATGGCAAATTCTAATCACTTTTCGTTCTTAAGGAATGTAGTTCATCAAATAAGTGCGTTTGTGTCATTGGATGAACATTTACGTCATTTTGTGCATCCCAAGGCTTATTCAAATCACTTTTCGTTCTTAACCAATGTTGTTCATCCAATAAGTGCGTTTGTGTCATTAATTTAACATTGATGTTATTTTGTGCATCCCAAGGCTAATTGTTATCACTTTTCTTTCTTAAGTAATGAGTTCATCCAATAAGTGCGTTTGTGTCATTAATTTAACATTTACGTCATTTTGTGCATCCCAAGGCTTATTCAAATCACTTTTCGTGCTTAAGGAATGTAGTTCATCTAATAAGTGCTTTTGTGTCATTGGATGAACATTTACGTCATTTTATGCATTCCAAGGCTTATTCTAATCACTTTTCGTTCTTAACCAATGTTGTTCTTCCAATAAGTGCGTTTGTGTCATTAATTTTACAATTACGTCATTTTGTGCATCCCAAGGCTTATTTTAATCACTTTTCATTCTTAAGGAATGTTGGTCATCCAATAAGTGCGTTTCTGTCATTGGATAAACATTTACATCATTTTGTGCATCCCAAGGCTTATTCTAATCACTTTTCGTTCTAAAGGAATAGAGTTCATCAAATAAGTCCGTTTGGGTCATTGGATCAACATTTACGTCATTTTGTGCATTCTAAGGCTTATTATAATTACTTTTCGTTGTTAACCAATGTTGTTCATCCAATAAGTGCGTTTGTGTCATTAATTTAACATTGACGTCATTTTGTGCATCCCAAGGCTAATTGTTATCACTTTTCGTTCTTAAGTAATGAGTTCATCCAACAAGTGCGTTTGTGTCATTACTTTAACATTTACGTCATTCTGTGCATCCTATGGCAAATTCTAATCACTTTTCGTTCTTAAGGAATGTAGTTCATCAAATAAGTGCGTTTGTGTCATTGGATGAACATTTACGTCATTTTGTGCATCCCAAGGCTTATTCAAATCACTTTTCGTTCTTAACCAATGTTGTTCATCCAATAAGTGCGTTTGTGTCATTAATTTAACATTGATGTTATTTTGTGCATCCCAAGGCTAATTGTTATCACTTTTCTTTCTTAAGTAATGAGTTCATCCAATAAGTGCGTTTGTGTCATTAATTTAACATTTACGTCATTTTGTGCATCCCAAGGCTTATTCAAATCACTTTTCGTGCTTAAGGAATGTAGTTCATCTAATAAGTGCTTTTGTGTCATTGGATGAACATTTACGTCATTTTATGCATTCCAAGGCTTATTCTAATCACTTTTCGTTCTTAACCAATGTTGTTCATTTAATAAGTGCGTTTGTGTCATTAATTTAACAATTACGTCATTTTGTGCATCCCAAGGCTTATTTTAATCACTTTTCATTCTTAAGGAATGTTGGTCATCCAATAAGTGCGTTTCTGTCATTGGATAAACATTTACGTCATTTTGTGCATTCCAAGGCTTATTCTAATCACTTTTCATTCTTAACAAATGTTGTTCATCCAATAAGTGTGTTTGTGTTATAAATTTAACATCTGCGTCATTTTTAGCATCCCAAGCCTAATTCTAATCACATTTCGTTCTTAAGGAATGATGTTTATCCAATAAGTGCGTTTGTGTCATTAATTTAACAATTACGTCATTTTGTACATCCAAAGACTAATTCTAATCACTTTTCGTTCTTAAGGAATGTAGTTCATCAAATAAGTGCGTTTGTGTCATTGGATGAACATTTACGTCATTTTGTGCATCCCAAGCCTTATATTAATCACTTTATGTTCTTAAGGAATGTAGTTCATCCAATAATTGTGTTTGTGTCATTGGATGAACATTTACGTCATTTTGTGCATCCCAAGGCTTATTCTAATCACTTTTCATTCTTAACAAATGTTGTTCATCCAATAAGTGTGTTTGTGTTATAAATTTAACATCTGCGTCATTTTTAGCATCCCAAGCCTAATTCTAATCACATTTCGTTCTTAAGGAATGAAGTTCATCAAATAAGTGCGTTTTTGTCATTGGATGAACATTTATGTCATTTTGTGCATCCCAAGGCTTATTCTAATCACTTTATGTTCTTAAGGAATGTAGTTCATCCAATAATTGTGTTTGTGTCATTGGATGAACATTTACGTCATTTTGTGCATCCCAAGGCTTATTCTAATCACATTTCGTTCTTTACCAATGTTGTTCATCCAATAAGTGCATTTGTGTCATTAATTTAACATTGAATTTATTTTGTGCATCCCAAGGCTAATTGTTATCACTTTTCTTTCTTAAGTAATGAGTTCATCCGATAAATGCGTTTGTGTCATTAATTTAACATTTACATCATTTTGTGCATCCCAAGGCTTATTCTAATCACATTTCATTCATAAGGAATGTAGTTCATTCAATAAGTGCGTTTGTGTCATTGGATGAACATTTACGTCATTTTGTGCATTCCAAGGCTTATTCTAGTCACTTTTCATTCTTAACAAATGTTGTTCATCCAATAAGTGTGTTTGTGTTATAAATTTAACATCTGCGTCATTTTTAGCATCCCAAGCCTAATTCTAATCACATTTCGTTCTTAAGGAATGAAGTTTATCCAATAAGTGCGTTTGTGTCATTAATTTAACAATTACGTCATTTTGTACATCCAAAGACTAATTCTAATCACTTTTCGTTCTTAAGGAATGTAGTTCATCAAATAAGTGCGTTTTTGTCATTGGATGAACATTTATGTCATTTTGTGCATCCCAAGGCTTATTCTAATCACTTTATGTTCTTAAGGAATGTAGTTCATCCAATAATTGTGTTTGTGTCATTGGATGAACATTTACGTCATTTTGTGCATCACAAGGCTTATTCTAATCACATTTCGTTCTTTACCAATGTTGTTCATCCAATAAGTGCATTTGGTTCATTAATTTAACATTGAATTTATTTTGTGCATCCCAAGGCTAATTGTTATCACTTTTCTTTCTTAAGTAATGAGTTCATCCGATAAATGCGTTTGTGTCATTAATTTAACATTTACGTCATTTTGTGCATCCCAAGGCTTATTCTAATCACATTTCATTCATAAGGAATGTAGTTCATTCAATAAGTGCGTTTGTGTCATTGGATGAACATTTACGTCATTTTGTGCATTCCAAGGCTTATTCTAATCACTTTTCATTCTTCACAAATGTTGTTCATCCCATAAGTGTGTTTGTGTTATAAATTTAACATCTGCGTCATTTTTAGCATCCCAAGCCTAATTCTAATCACATTTCGTTCTTAAGGAATGAAGTTTATCCAATAAGTGCGTTTGTGTCATTAATTTAACAATTACGTCATTTTGTACATCCAAAGACTAATTCTAATCACTTTTCGTTCATAAGGAATGTAGTTCATCAAATAAGTGCGTTTTTGTCATTGGATGAACATTTATGTCATTTTGTGCATCCCAAGGCTTATTCTAATCACTTTATGTTCTTAAGGAATGTAGTTCATCCAATAATTGTGTTTGTGTCATTGGATGAACATTTACGTCATTTTGTGCATCCCAAGGGTTATTCTAATCACATTTCGTTCTTTACCAATGTTGTTCATCCAATAAGTGCATTTGTGTCATTAATTTAACATTGAATTTATTTTGTGCATCCCAAGGCTAATTGTTATCACTTTTCTTTCTTAAGTAATGAGTTCATCCGATAAATGCGTTTGTGTCATTAATTTAACATTTACATCATTTTGTGCATCCCAAGGCTTATTCTAATCACATTTCATTCATAAGGAATGTAGTTCATTCAATAAGTGCGTTTGTGTCATTGGATGAACATTTACGTCATTTTGTGCATTCCAAGGCTTATTCTAGTCACTTTTCATTCTTAACAAATGTTGTTCATCCAATAAGTGTGTTTGTGTTATAAATTTAACATCTGCGTCATTTTTAGCATCCCAAGCCTAATTCTAATCACATTTCGTTCTTAAGGAATGAAGTTTATCCAATAAGTGCGTTTGTGTCATTAATTTAACAATTACGTCATTTTGTACATCCAAAGACTAATTCTAATCACTTTTCGTTCTTAAGGAATGTAGTTCATC
>JBBPBO010001984.1:42084943-42105346 GCA_037974295.1 Cicer cuneatum | reverse complement strand
GTGCTTAAGGAATGTAGTTCATCTAATAAGTGCTTTTGTGTCATTGGAAGAACATTTACGTCATTTTATGCATTCCAAGGCTTATTCTAATCACTTTTCGTTCTTAACCAATGTTGTTCATCCAATAAGTGCGTTTGTGTCATTAATTTAACATTGAAGTCATTTTGTGCATCCCAAGGCTAATTCTTATCACTTTTCGTTCTTAAGTAATATAATTCATCCAATAAGTGCGTTTGTGTCGTTACTTTAACATTTACGTCATTTTGTGCTTCCTATGGCAAATTCTAATCACTTTTCGTTCTTAAGGAATGTAGTTCATCCAGTAAGTGCGTTTATGTCATTAATGTCACATTTACTTCATTTTTTGCATCCCAGGGCTTATTCAAATCACTTTTCGTGCTTAAGGAATGTAGTTCATCGAATAAGTGCTTTTGTGTCATTGGATGAACATTTACGTCATTTTATGCATTCCAAGGCTTATTCTAATCACTTTTCGTTCTTAACCAATGTTGTTCATCCAATAAGTGCGTTTGTGTCATTAATTTAACAATTACGTCATTTTGTGCATCCCAAAGCTTATTTTAATGACTTTTCGTTTTTAAGGAATGTTGGTCATCCAATAAGTGCATTTCTGTCATTGGATAAACATGTACGTCATTTTGTGCATTCCAAGGCTTATTCTACTCACTTTTCATTCTTAACAAATGTTGTTCAACCAATAAGTGTGTTTGTGTTATAAATTTAACATCTACGTCATTTTGTGCATCCCAAGGCTTATTCTAATCACTTTTCGTTCTAAAGGAATAGAGTTCATCAAATAAGTCCGTTTGGGTCATTGGATCAACATTTACGTCATTTTGTGCATTCTAAGGCTTATTCTAATCACTTTTCATTCTTAACCAATGTTGTTCATCCAATAAGTGCGTTTGTGTCATTAATTTAACATTGACGTCATTTTGTGCATCCCAAGGCTAATTGTTATCACTTTTCGTTCTTAAGTAAAAAGTTCATCCAATAAGTGCGTTTGTGTCATGAATTTAACATTTACGTCATTTTGTGCATCCCAAGGCTTATTCAAATCACTTTTCGTTCAAAAGGAATGTATTTAATCCGATAAGTGCATTTGTGTCATTGGATGAACTATTACGTCATTTTGTGCATTTTTAGGCATAACGTTTCGTTGTTAACCAATGTTGTTCATCCAATAAGTGCAATTGTGTCATTAATTTAACATTTACGTCATCTTGTGCATCTCAAGGATAATTCTCATCACTTTTCATTCTTAAGGAATGTAGTTCATCCGATAAGTGTGTTTGTGTCATTGGATGAACATTTACGTCATTTTGTGCATCCCAAGGCTTATTCTAATCACATTTCGTTCATAAGGAATGTAGTTCATTCAATAGGTGCGTTTGTGTCATTGGATGAACATTTATGTCATTTTGTGCAACCCAAGGCTTATTCTAATCTCTTTTCGTGCTTAAGGAATGTAGTTCATCTAATAAATGCTTTTGTGTCATTGGATAAACATTTACGTCATTTTATGCATTCCAAGGCTTATTCTAATCACTTTTCGTTCTTAACCAATGTTGTTCATCCAATAAGTGCGTTTGTGTCATTAATTTAACATTGACGTCATTTTGTGCATCCCAAGGCTAATTCTTATCACTTTTCGTTCTTAAGTAATGTAGTTCATCCAATAAGTGCGTTTGTGTCATTACTTTAACATTTACGTCATTTTGTGCATCCTATGGCAAATTCTAATCACTTTTCGTTTTTAAGGAATGTAGTTCATCCAGTAATTGCGTTTGTGTGATTAATTTCACATTTACTTCATTTTGTGCATCCCAGGGCTTATTCAAATCACTTTTCGTGCTTAAGGAATGTAGTTCATCGAATAAGTGCTTTTGTGTCATTGGATGAACATTTACGTCATTTTATGCAATCCAAGGCTTATTCTAATCACTTTTCGTTCTTAACCGATGTTGTTCATCCAATAAGTGCGTTTGTGTCATTAATTTAACAATTACGTCATTTTGTGCATCCCAAAGCTTATTTTAATCACTTTTCGTTCTTAAGGAATGTTGGTCATCCAATAAGTGCATTTCTGTCATTGGATAAACATGTACGTCATTTTGTGCATTCCAAGGCTTATTCTAATCACTTTTCATTCTTTACAAATGTTGTTCAACCAATAAGTGTGTTTGTGTCATAAATTTAACATCTACGTCATTTTGTGCATCCCAAGGCTTATTCTAATCACTTTTCGTTCTAAAGGAATAAAGTTTATAAAATAAGTCCGTTTGGGTCATTGGATCAACATTTACGTCATTTTGTGCATTCTAAGGCTTATTCTAATCACTTTTCGTTCTTAACCAATGTTGTTCATCCAATAAGTGCGTTTGTGTCATTAATTTTACATTGACGTCATTTTGTGCATCCCAAAGCTAATTGTTATCACTTTTCTTTCTTAAGTAATGAGTTCATCCAATAAATGCGTTTGTGTCATTAATTTAACATTTACGTCATTTTGTGCATCCCAAGGCTTATTCTAATCACTTTTCGTTCTTAAGGAATGTTGGTCATCCAATAAGTGCATTTCTGTCATTGGATAAACATTTACGTCATTTTGTGCATTCCAAGTCTTATTCTAATCACTTTTCATTCTTAACAAATGTTGTTCATCCAATAAGTGTGTTTGTGTCATAAATTTAACATCTACGTCATTTTGTGCATCCCAAGGCTTATTCTAATCACTTTTCGTTCTAAAGAAATAGAGTTCATCAAATAAGTCCGTTTGGGTCATTGGATCAACATTTACATCATTTTGTGCATTCTAAGGCTTATTCTAATCACTTTTCGTTCTTAACCAATGTTGTTCATCCAATAATTGCGTTTGTGTCATTAATTTAACATTGACGTCACTTTGTGCATCCCAAGGCTAATTGTTATCACGTTTCGTTCTTAAGTAATGAGTTCATCCAATAAGTGCGTTTGTCTCATTAATTTAACATTTACGTCATTTTGTGCATCCCAAGGCTTATTCAAATCACTTTTCGTTCATAAGGAATGTATTTAATCCGATAAGTGCGTTTGTGTCATTGGATGAACTATTACGTCATTTTGTGCATTCTTAGGCATAACGTTTCGTTGTTAACCAATGTTGTTCATCCAATAAGTGCGTTTGTGTCATTAATTTAACATTTACGTCATCTTTTGCATCTCAAGGATATTTCTCATCACTTATCGTTCTTAACGAATGTAGTTCATCGCATAAGTGTGTTTGTGTCATTTGACGAACATTTACGTCATTTTCTGCATCCCAAGGCTTATTCTAATCACTTTTCGTTCATAAGGAATGTAGTTCATCCAATAAGTGCGTTTGTGTCATTGGATGAACATTTACGTCATTTTGTGCATCCCAAGGCTTATTCTAATCACTTTTCGTTCATAAGAAATGTTGTTCATCCAATAAGTGCGTTTGTGTTATTGGATGAACATTTACGTCATTTTGTGCGTCCCAAGGCTTATTCAAATCACTTTTTGTTGTTAACCAATGTTGATTATCGAATAAGTGCGTTTGTGACATTAGTTTAACATTGACGTCATTTTGGGCATCCCAAGGCTAATTCTTATCACTTTTCGTTCTTAAGTAATGTAGTTCATCCAGTAAGTGCGTTTGTGTGATTAATTTCACATTTACCTCATTTTGTGCATTCGAGGGCTTATTCAAATCACTTTTCATGCTTAAGGAATGTAGTTCATCTAATAAGTGCTTTTGTGTCACTGGATGAACATTTACGTCATTGTATGCATTCCAAGGCTTATTCTAATCACTTTTCGTTCTTAACCAGTGTTGTTCATCCAATAAGTGCGTTTGTGTCATTAATTTAACAATTACGTCATTTAGTGCACCTCCAGGCTTATTTTAATCACTTTTCGTTCTTAAGGAATCTTGGTCATCCAATAAGTGCGTTCTGTCATTGGATAAACATTTACGTCATTTTGTGCATTCCAAGGCTTATTCTAATCACTTTTCATTCTTAACAAATGTTGTTCATCAAATAAGTGTGTTTGTGTTATAAATTTATCATCTACGTCATTTTTTGCATCCCAAGGCTAATTCTAATCACATTTCATTCTTAAGGAATGTAGTGAAGGTGCAAACACGAGAAGGGGGGTTGAATTGTGTTTGACTTAACTTGAATACTTTTCCTTTTTTAATACTTTCAAAACAAAACTTGATGTATAATTAAAACAGAGTTAGTAGCGGATAAAAATAAAAATAAAAACTCACAGATTTTATACTGGTTCACCGTTAACGAGGCTACGTCCAGTCCCTTTGCCTTGAAGGATTTCACTAATTCAACCTTGAATTACAACCTTGCTACTGACCCTCCAAGTCAGTCTTCTCAAATAGTCTAACAATCCTAGACTTCTTGAGGAAAACAACCTTGTCTTCAGCCAATCTGACAACCCCAGATTGTAGAAGAAATCACAACACTATGAATCTAATTGCTAAGTACCTTGCTACCCTTTCTGATTCCCTCAGTTTGTAGACTCTACTTCAACAACTTAGATACAACGCTATCTAATTGCCAAGTACCCTGCTACCTCTACTGACTCCCTCTAATTGTAGACTCTACTTCAACAACTTAGATTTGCCACAGTGGAAAGAAAATAACACGAGTACTTGCTTCTTGAAAGCTAAAACTCACGATTGTCTTCTATGAAAATTTGATTGTTTGTTGCTTTGGAAGTGTATGACTCTTTTGTGATTTTCGATACTATATTCTTCAGCATTAAGTCTCTATTTATAGTTGAACTTTAGAACTTCACTGATGCTTTACTTCTGCAGTATATTTCGATAAATCTGTTTTGAAAATATTCTGGAGTATTTTGCTCAGATTCTGTTTTGAGCCTTTTGCTCACTGATCTGTTTTGAACATTTTGCTCAGCTTCTGTTTTGAGCATTTTTCTCAGATTCTTTAATTTTCATGATCAAATCTACACCATTGGATCTTAATGCGATAGTCCACATCTGGACCAGCCTATTTGATATTGTGTGATCCTCTGATTTCGGCCATTCCTGGACCACACTTCCTAACCCTCTGATTTCGGCCACCACTGGGCCATGGTCTGATTTTCTGATCTGGACCATCACTGGACAAAATAATTATTTCTGAACCATTGATCTGGAAATTTTTACTCTGATCTGGACAGATTCTGGACTTTGGTCTGGAACAAACTGAAATTAACTTGAGCAAAACATATTTCAGTCTGGACATTTTATCTTTAATTTTGGACCAGGTTTGGATTGATTCTGGAACTCATTTCTTTTGGTCTGGACTTAGTTCCTTGCCCTGAATCATGCTATCTTATGATCTTGGCCAAATCTGAATTGATCCTTTTGTTCTGGACTCATAAACATACCTTCTGGTCAAGTTTGGAACAATTCTGGACTGTGTAAATTTTACTGCCAGGCCATCTTCTGGTCAGAATAACTTCTGGAATAAAATTCATATTTGACTCCTGTTTGTCTGGAACAACTCTCCTTCTGGCACGCTTTCCAATGGTATGATTCATGTTTCATTCTAATTTTTCTTCCTTCTGTTCTGGGCCACCAAACATATCCTCTGGTGATGTTTTGACATCCTGGAACATCTTCTGGAAATTCCAGAATTCATTTTCCTTTGATCTCTGCTTCTGTTTCCTTCAGTTTCTGAGGCATTTAACTTAATAATTCAAAGTACAAAATAAGTTTACATTGAGTACATTTGTAAGCATCAAAATCCTAAGTACCTAGAACCAACTTGGTTCCAACAATCTCCCCCTTTTTGATGATGACAAAACCTTAATTTATTTTGCTAACTTATGACTCGAAAACTTTGAATTACTCCCCCTCAGACCAATCTCTCCCCCTAAGTCTGATACTCTCATTTTCAACTCCTTCTTTGTTCTCTCTTTCTTTTCTTCTCTTCTCCTCTCCTTTTCAACTCCTTCTCTTTTCACTCTTTCTTTTTCTCTCTCCCTGATTCCTCTCCTTTTCAACTCCTTCTGTTTCCACTCTTTCTTTTTCTTTCTTTGTTTTTCTCTCTCCCTGTTTCCTCTCCTTTTCAACTCCTTCTGTTTTCTCTCTTTCTTTTTCTCTCCTTCTTTCTTTTTATCTCTCCTTTTCTACTTATTTCTCCTTTCTTTTTCTCTCACTCTCTCTTTCTCCCCCTTTTTGTCATCAGCGAAAAAGTGGTCCTACGATTTTTGTATTTTTTGTTTTTCTCTTTACAAATTACAGAAAGTAAAAACTGAATAAAATTGCAAAAAATTTTAAAAACTCCTAAGATGACTACTTGAGCTAGTCAGATATGGAGGTCATGCTGAGATGCTTCTTAATGAACTCGAACCTATCTTCTGGTAATGCCTTGGTAAAGATATCAGCCCATTGATGATCAGTGTCCACAAACTGGATGCTCAAAGTCCCTTTTCGAACATGGTCCTAATGAAATGCTGTTTTATTTCAATGTGTTTGGCTCTAGAGTGTAAGATAGGGTTCTTGGTTAGGTTTATGGCTGAAGTGTTATCACAGAACAAAGGGATATTGTTTTCAAAGATGTTGTAATCTTCAAGTTGGTGTTTCATCCAGAGTAACTGTGAACTGCATCCTGCTGCTGATATATACTCAGCTTCTGCTGTTGACATGGCAATGGGGCTTTGTCTTTTGCTTGACCAAGAGATCAAATTTTCACCTAAAAATGTGCAGTTGCCACTGGTACTTTTCCTTTCCAACTTGTCTCCAGCATAGTCAGAATCACAAAAACCTTTTAAATTTTAGGTAGGGGTTTTCTTGTATAACAAGGTAAGGTTTGTGGTTCCTTTAAGATATCTCAGAATTCTTTTGACAGCAGTTAAATGGGATTCCCTAGGATCAGCTTGAAAGCGGGCACAGACACAAACACTAAACCTAATGTCAGGTCTAGAAGCAGTTAAATATAGAAGGGATCCAATAATACCTCTATATGTTTTCTGGTCTACCTTTTTACTGGTTTCATCTTTCTCAAGTGAGCAGGTTGGGTGCATGGGGGTGGCCATAGGCTTACAGTCACTCATCTTGAACTTTTTAAGAAGTTCTTTGGTGTATTTAGATTGGTGAATGAGTATACCTGTTTTACCTTGATGAATCTGAATTCCCAGGAAGAACTTAAGTTCTCGCATCATGCTCATTTGGAACTCCTTGTACATTAGATCAGAAAACTCTGTGCACAAGGTGCCATTAGTTGATCCAAATATGATATCATCAACATAAATTTGGATTATCAGAATATCATTTTTAATAGATTTCCTAAATAATGTATTATCAATCTGGCCTCTATTAAATTCATTCTTAAGCAGAAAGTTACTAAGTCTGTCATACCATGCCCTTGGTGCTTGTTTTAAACCATATAAAGACTTTTTAAGTTTAAAAACATGGTCTGGAAAATCAGAATTTTCAAAACCAGGGGGCTGTTTGACATAGACTTCTTCACTTATGTAGCCATTTAAGAATGCACTTTTGACATCCATTTGATACAGCATTATATCATGATTAGCATCAAATGATAAGAGAATTCTTATTGCTTCTAACCCGGCCACGGGAGCAAAAATCTCAGTGTAATCTATACCTTCCTGTTGACTGTATCCTTGAGCTACAAGTCTGGCTTTGTTCCTTACCACTTCACCCTTTTCATTGAGTTTATTCCTAAAAACCCACTTGGTTCCAATAATGTTTTTGTTTGGTCTGGGTACCAGATCCCAAACATCATTCCTTTGGAATTCATTCAGCTCTTCTTGCATTGCAAGTATCCAACCTTCCTCTGTCAAAGCCTCATCAACATTGCTGGGTACAATTGTTGAGAGTAAACCAAACAGACTGGTTTCTCTATTTGATGATCTGGTCTTTAGAGGTTCTGCTATACTTCCAATAATGAGAGATTCTGGATGTGAAGATTTGTACTTCCATCCATTCTTTCCCTCTGACTTTTTTTCAGAGTTAGCATGTTCTTCTTCAGCTTGGTTATTCTCAGATTCTGCTTCTGGTTCAGCTTCTGGTTCCTGTGCCTCTGGTTCACCTGCAATTTTCTCATCTTGCTTTGACTTTTCAGAGTCAAGCTGTTTATCATCAAACTTAATGTGGATTGATTCTTCCACAGTGTTAGTTTCTTTGTTAAACACTCTATAAGCTTTTGATCTCTCAGAGTAGCCAATAAAGACACACTTTTGAGATCTAGAATCAAACTTAGCTAGGTTATCTTTAGTGTTCAACATAAAATAGATGCAACCAAATTGCTTAAAGTAGGAAATATTTCGTTTCTTACCTTTCCACAATTCATTAGGAGTTTTATTCAAGATGGACCTAATGTAGACTCGATTTTGAATATAGCAGGCTGTGTTGACAGCTTCTGCCCAGAGATAGGTGGCAACCTTCATGTCATTCAGCATGGTTCTGGCCATCTCCTGCAGTGATCTGTTCTTCCTTTCTATTACTCCATTCTGTTGAGGTGTTCTGGGGGATGAGAAGTTGTGAGAGATGCCATTCTCATAACAGAATTCTTCAAAGTACTTGGTCTCGAATTCACATCCATGATCACTTCTGATGGTTATTATCTTAGTGCTCTGTTCATTCATAACTTGTTTACAGAATGAGATAAATACTTTGTGAGATTCATCTTTGTTCTTTAAAAATTTTACCCAAGTCCACCTTGAGTAATCATCAACAATCACAAAGCCATATTTCTTACCACTTAGAGAAGCTATTTGAACAGGACCAAACAGATCTAAGTGAAGCAGTTCAAGTGGTTGAGAGGTAGAAACTCATTTTTTAGATTTAAAAGAGCTTTTAGTTTGTTTACCTCTTTGACATGCTTCACACAGCCCTCTTACCAACTGGAGCTTGCTTAACTCTGATATGAGTCTGGGGTTTACATGTCCTAGCCTCTTGTGCCAAATTAGATTCTGCTCACTTACAGATAATAAGCATTTAACCTGTTGCTTAGCAAGACTAAACAAATTAATTTTATAAACATTATCCTCCCTAGTTCAAGTAAATAAAACAGTCCCATCAATTTGACTAACCGCTTTGCAAGTTTTTTGATTAAAGATAACATCATATTTGCAGTCACTTAATTGACTTATGCTCAGAAGATTGTGTTTTAAACCTTTAACAAATAGAACATTTTTAATAGATAAGGGAGAATAAGTGTTACCAACAGTTCTTGTACCCATAATCTGACCTTTCTGGTTTTCTCCAAAGGAAACTTTGCCTCCATTCTTCATAGTCAAATTCAGAAACATAGATTTATCTCCTGTCATGTGTTTGGAGCAGCCACTGTCAAGATACCATGTTTTGTGTTGTTGATCATACCTTGCCTTTTCTATGTCAGAATCAGAGTTAGAGTCAGACTCAGATTCTGATTTGGCTTTTGTTCGAGCCATTAGAGCCAGTTCTTCTTTTGGCCAGTTTGAGCAGTTTCCTTGATTCTGCTTTGGTTGATAAATCATGTTCCTCTGATGATTCTGGAACATGTTTTGGTTCTGGTAATTCAAGTGATTTGGGTGAGTATGGAAGTTCTGATGAATTTGGTAATTCTGATGATTTTGGTAACTTCTTATTTGACTCTGGTTCTGGTTCCAGAGTTGATTCTGATTCTGGTACCAGTATTTATTCTGATTCTGGTTCCAGAGTTGATTCTGATTCTGATTCCAGTATCTGTGCTTCTAATACTGATTCCAGTTCCTGTTTTGATTCAAGTTCCTGTTTTGGTTGTGGTTCCATTTTTGGTTGTGGTTCCAGTTTTGAGTCTGGTTCCAATATTGGTTATGATTCCGATTCCGGTTCTGGTTGTGTTGACCAGACCTTCTTCTATCAGACTCAGATTGCCTTTGTCTTGTTGTAGCTGGAGCATAAACCTTCTTCTGCTTGTGCATTGCCAACATCCATTGTCCAGGCACCATTGTTGGTGTCTCCTTCTGGTTGCTCAAACATCTGCAACAGAGACAATTTGATCTTTTGGTACCCAAAACTGATTGGGTCCAGGTTTGTTAGTCTTAACAGTTCTCTAATCTTGTTCAGATTTTACCATTGGACAAGATAATTCAGAGTGACCTTTCTTAGCACAGACAATACATAAAACATCAGAATAAACCGCTTTATTTTCATCTAATAAGTGCTTTTGTGTCATTGGATGAACATTTACGTCATTTTATGCATTCCAAGGCTTATTTTAATCACTTTTCGTTCTTAACCAATGTTGTTCATCCAATAAGTGCATTTGTGTCATTAATTTAACAATTACGTCATTTTGTGCATCCCAAAGCTTATTTTAATCACTTTTCGTTCTTAAGTAATGAGTTCATCCAATAAGTGCGTTTATGTCATTAATTTAACATTTACGTCATTTTGTGCAATCCCAAGGCTTATTCTAATCACTTTTCGTTCTTAAGGAATGTTGGTCATCCAATAAGTGCGTTTTTGTCATTGGATAAACATTTACGTCATTTTGTGCATTCCAAGGCTTATTCTAATCACTTTTCCTTCTTAACAATTGTAGTTCATCAAATAAGTGTGTTTGTGCCATAAATTTAACATCTACGTCATTTTGTGCATCCCAAGGCTTATTCTAATCACTTTTCGTTCATAAGGAATGTACTTCATCCAATAAGTGCGTTTGTGTCATTGGATGAACATTTACGTCATTTTGTGCATCCCAAGGCTTATTCTAATCACTTTTCGTTCATAAGGAATGTAGTTCATCCAATAAGTCCGTTTGTGTCATTGAATGATCATTTACGTCATTTTGTGCATCCCAAGGCTTATTCTAATCACTTTTCGTTCTTAACCAATGTTGTTCATCCAATAAGTGCGTTTGTGTCATTAATTTAACAATTACGTCATTTTGTGCATCCCAAAGCTTATTTTAATCACTTTTCGTTCTTAAGGAATATATGTCATCTAATAAGCGCGTTTCTTTCATTGGATAAACATTTACGTCATTTTGTGCATTCCAAGGCTGATTCTAATCACTTTTCATTCTTAACAAATGTAGTTCATCCAATAAGTGTGTTTGTGTCATAAATTTAACATCTACGTCATTTTGTGCATTCTAAGGCTTATTCTAATCACTTTTCGTTCTAAAAGAATAGAGTTCATCCAATAAGTCCGTTTGGGTCATTGGATTAACATTTACGTCATTTTGTGCATCCCAAGGCTTATTCTAATCACTTTTCGTTCTTAACCAATGTTGTTCATCCAATAGGTGCATTTGTGTCATTAATTTAACATTGACGTCATTTTGTGCATCCTAAGGCTAATTGTTATCACTTTTCGTTCTTAACTAATGAGTTCATCCAATAAGTGCGTTTGTGTCATTAATTTAACATTTACGTCATTTTGTGCATCACAAGGCTTATTCAAATCACTTTTCGTTCATATGGAATGTATTTAATCCAATAAGTGCGTTTGTGTCATTGGATGAACTATTACGTCGTTTTGTGAATTCTTAGGCATAACGTTTCGTTGTTAACCAATGTTGTTCATCCAATAAGTGCGTTTGTGTCATTAATTTAACATTTACGTCATCTTGTGCATCTCAAGAATAATTCTCATCACTTTTCGTTCTTAAGGAATGTAGTTCATCTGATAAGTGTGTTTGTGTCATTGGATGAACATTTACGTCATTTTGTGCATCCCAAGGCTTATTCTAATCACTTTTCGTTCATAAGGAATGTAGTTCATCCAATAAGTGCGTTTGTATCATTGGATGAACATTTACGTCATTTTGTGCATCCCAAGGCTTATTCTAATCACTTTTTGTTCATAAGGAATGTAGTTCATAAAATAAGTGCGTTTGTGTCATTGGATGAACATTTACGTCATTTTGTGCATCCCAAGGCTTATTCTAATCCATTTTCGTTCTTAACCAATGTTGATCATCCAATAAGTGAGTTTGTGTCATTAATTTAACATTGATGTCATTTTGTGCATCCCAAGGCTTATTCTTATCACTTTTCGTTCTTAAGTAATGTAGTTCATCCAATAAGTGTGATTGTGTCATTACTTTAACATTTACGTCATTTTGTGCATCCCATGGCAAATTCTAATCACTTTTTGTTCTTAAGGAATGTTGTTCTTCCAGTTAGTGCGTTTGTGTGATTAATTTCACATTTACTACATTTTGTGCATCCCAGGGCTTATTCAAATAACTTTTCGTGCTTAAGGAATGTAGTTCATCTAATAAATGCTTTTGTGTCATTGGATGATCATTTACGTCATTTCATGCATTCCAAGGCTTATTCTAAGCACTTTTCGTTCTTAACCAATGTTCTTCATGCAATAAGTGCGTTTGTGTCGTTAATTTAACAATAAGTGCATCCCAAAGCTTATTGTAATCACTTTTCGTTCTTAAGGAATGTTGGTCATCCAATAACTGCGTTTCTGTCATTGGATAAACATTTACGCCATTTTGTGCATTCCAAAGCTTATTCTAATCACTTTTCATTTTTAACAAATGTTGTTCATCCAATAAGTGTGTTTGTGTTATAAATTTAACATCTACGTCATTTTTTGCATCCCAAGGCTAATTCAAATCACATTTAGTTAATCCAATAAGTGCGTTTGTGTCATTAATTTAACATTTACGTCATTTTGTGCATCCCAAGGCTTATTCAAATCACTTTTCGTTCTTAAGGAATGTTATTCATCCAATAAGTGCGTTGGTGTCATTGGATGAACTATTACGTCATTTTGTGCATTCTTAGGCATAAGGTTTCATTGCTAACCAATGGTGGTCATCCAATAAGTGCGTTTGTGTCATTAATTTAACATTTACGTCCTTTTGTACATCCCAAGGCTAATTCTCATAACTTTTCGGTCTTAAGGAATGAAGTTCATCCAATAAGTGCGTTTGTGTCATTGGATGAACATTTACGTCATTTTGTGCATCCGAAGGCTTATTCTAATCACTTGTCGTTCATAACGAATGTAGTTAATCCCATAAGTGCGTTTGTGTCATTGGATGAACATTTACGTCATTTTTTGCATCCCAAGGCTAATTCTAATCACTTTTCGTTCATAAGGAATGTAGTTCATCCAATAAGTGCGTTTGGATCATTGGATGAACATTTAAGTAATTTTGTGCATCCCAAGGCTTATTCCAATCACTTTTCGTTCATAAGGAATGTACTTCATCCAATAAGTGCATTTCTGTCATTGGATGAACATTTACGTCATTTTGTGCATCCCAAGGCTTATTCTAATCACTTTTCGTTCATAAAGAATAGAGTTCATCCAATAAGTCCGTTTGGGTCATTGGACGAAAATTTACGTCATTTTGTGCATCCAAAGGCTTATTCTAATCACTTTTCGTTCTTAACCAATGTTATTCATCCAATAAGTGCGTTTGTGTCATTAATTTAACATTGGCGTCATTTTGTGCATCCCAAGGGTAATTCTTATCACTTTTCTTTCTTAAGTAATGTAGTTCATCCAATAAGTGCGTTTGTGTCATTAATTTAACATTTACGTCATTTTGTGCATCCCAAGGCTTATTCAAATCACTTTTCGTTCTTAAGGAATATTGTTCATCCGATAAGTGCATTTGTTTCATTGGATGAACTATTCTATCATTTTGTGCATTCTTAGGCATAACTTTTTGTTGTTAACCAATGTTGTTCATTCAATAAGTGCGTTTGTGTCATTAATTTAACATTTACGTCATTGTGTGCATCCGAAGGCTAATTCTCATCACTTTTCGGTCTTAAGGAATGTATTTCATCCAATAAGTCCATTTCTGTCATTGGATGAACATTTACGTCATTTTGTGCTTCCCAAGGCTTATACTAATCACCTTTCGTCCATAAGGAATGTAGTTCATCCAATAAGTGCGTTTGGGTCATTGGATGAACATTTACGTCATTTTGTGCATCCCAAGGGTTATTCCAATGACTTTCCGTTGATAAGGAATGTAGTTCATCCAATAAGTGCTTTTGTGTCATTGGATGAACATTTACGTCATTTTGTGCATCCCAAGGGTTATTCTAATCACTTTTCGTTCTTAACCAATGTTGTTCATCCAATAAGTGCGTTTGTGTCATTAATTTAACATTGGCGTCATTTTGTGCATCCCAAGGCAGATTGTTATCACTTTTCTTTCTTAAGTAATGTAGATCATCCAATAAGTGCGTTTGGGTCATTGGATGAACATTTACGTCATTTTGTGCATCCCAAGGGTTATTCCAATCACTTTCCCTTGATAAGGAATGTAGTTCATCCAATAAGTGCTTTTGTGTCATTGGATGAACATTTACGTCATTTTGTGCATCCCAAGGGTTATTCTAATCACTTTTCGTTCATAAGGAATGTAGTTCATCCAATAAGTCCGTTTGGGTCATTGGATGAACGTTTACGTCATTTTGTGCATCCCAAGACTTATTCTAATCACTTTTCGTTCTTAACCAATGTTGTTCATCCAATAAGTGCGTTTGTGTCATTAATTTAACATTGGCGTCATTTTGTGCATCCCAAGGCAGATTGTTATCACTTTTCTTTCTTAAGTAATGTAGATCATCCAATAAGTGCGTTTGGGTCATTGGATGAACATTTACGTCATTTTGTGCATCCCAAGGGTTATTCCAATCACTTTCCCTTGATAAGGAATGTAGTTCATCCAATAAGTGCTTTTGTGTCATTGGATGAACATTTACGTCATTTTGTGCATCCCAAGGGTTATTCTAATCACTTTTCGTTCATAAGGAATGTAGTTCATCCAATAAGTCCGTTTGGGTCATTGGATGAACGTTTACGTCATTTTGTGCATCCCAAGACTTATTCTAATCACTTTTCGTTCTTAACCAATGTTGTTCATCCAATAAGTGCGTTTGTGTCATTAATTTAACATTGGCGTCATTTTGTGCATCCCAAGGCTAATTCTGATCACTTTTCATAAGGAATGTAGTTCATCCAATAAGGGCGTGTGTGTCATTAATTTAACATTTACGTCTTCTTGTGCATCCCAAGCCTAATTCTAATTACATTTCATTCTTAAGGAATGAAGTTCATCCAATAAGTGCGTTTGTGTCATTAACTTAACAATTACATCATTTTGTACATCCAAAGGCTAATTCTAATCACTTTTCGTTCTTAAGAAATGTAGTTCAGTAAATAAGTGCGTTTGTGTCATTGGATGAACAATTACATCATTTTGTGCATCCCAAGGCTTATTCTAATCACTTTTTGTTCTTAAGGAATGTAGTTCATCCAGTAAGTGCGTTTTTGTGATTAATTTCACATTTACTTAATTTTGTGCATCCCAGGGCTGATTCAAATCACTTCTCGTGCTTAAGGAATATAGTTCATCTAATAATTGCTTTTATGTGATTGGATGAACATTTACCTCATTTTATGCATTCCGAGGCTTATTCTAATAGCTTTTCGTTCTTATCCAATATTGTTCATCCAATAAGTGCGTTTGTGTTATAAATTTAACATCTACGTTATTGTTAACCAATGGTGTTCATCCAATAAGTGCGTTTGTGTCATTAATTTAACATTTACGTCATTTTGTGCATCCCAAGGCTTATTCTAATCGCTCTTCGTTCTTAAGGAATGTTGGTCATCCAATAAGTGCGTTTGTGTCATTAATTTAACATTGACGTCATTTTGTGCATCCCAAGGTTAATTCTTATCACTTTTCGTTCTTAAGTAATGTAGTTCATCCAATAAGTGCGTTTGTGTCATTACTTTATAATTTACGTCATTTTGTGCATCCCAAGGCTTATTCAAATCACTTTTTGTTCTAAAGGAATGTAGTTAATCCAATAAGTGTGTTTGTGTCATTGGATGAACTATTACGTCATTTTGTGCATTCTTAGGCATAACGTTTCGTTGTTAACCAATGTTGTTCATCCAATAAGTGCGTTTGTGTCATTGAATGAACGTTTACGTCATTTTATGCATCCCAAGGCTTATTCTAATCACTTTTCGTTCATAAGGAATGTAGTTCATCCAATAAGTGCGTTTGTGTCATTGGATGAACATTTACGTCATTTTTTGCTTCCCAACGCTTATTCTAATCACTTTTCGTTCATAAAGAATAGAGTTCATCCAATAAGTCCGTTTGGGTCATTGGATGTACATTTACGTCATTTTGTGTATTCCAAGGCTTATTCTAATCACTTTTCTTTGTTAACCAATTTTGTTAATCCAATAAGTGCGTGTGTGTCATTAATTTAACATTTACGTCATTTTGTGCATCCCATGGCAAATTCTAATCACTTTTTGTTCTTAAGGAATGTAGTTGATCCAGTAAGTGCGTTTGTGTGATTAATTTCACATTTACTTCATTTTGTGCATCCTAGGGCTTATTCAAATCACTTTCCGTGCTTAAGGAATGCAGTTCATCTAATAAGTGCTTTTATGTCATTGGATGAACATTTACCTCATTTTATGCATTCCAAGGCTTATTCTAATCGCTTTTCGTTCTTAACCAATGTTGTTCATCCAATAAGTGCGTTTGTGTTATAAATTTAACATCTACGTCATTGTTAAACAATGGTATTCATCCAATAAGTGCGTTTGTGTCATTAATTTAACATTTACGTCATTTTGTGCATCCCAAGGCTTATTCTAATCGCTTTTCGTTCTTAAGGAATGTTGGTCATCCAATAAGTGCGTTTGTGTCATTAGTTTAACATTGACGTCATTTTGTGCATCCCAAGGTTAATTCTTATCACTTTTCGTTCTTAAGTAATGTAGTTCATCCAATAAGTGCGTTTGTGTCATTACTTTATAATTTATGTCATTTTGTGAATCCCAAGGCTTATTCAAATCACTTTTTGTTCTAAAGGAATGTAGTTAATCCAATAAGTGAGTTTGTGTCATTGGATGAACTATTACGTCATTTTGTGCATTGTTAGGCATAACGTTTCGTTGCTAACCAATGTTGTTTATCCAATAAGTGCGTTTGTGTCATTAGTTTTACATTTACGTCATTTTGTGCATCCCAAGGCTTATTCTCATCACTTTTCGTTCTTAAGGAATGTAGTTCATCCAATAAGTGCGTTTGTGTCATTGGATGAACATTTACATCATTTTGTGCATCCCAAGGCTTATTCTAATCACTTTTCGTTCATAAGGAATGTAGTTCATCCAATAAGTGTGTTTGGGTCAATCGATGATCATTTACGTCATTTTGTGCATCCCAAGGCTTATTCTAATCACTCTTCGTTCATAAGGAATGTAGTTCATCCAATAAGTGCGTTTGTGTCATTGGATGAACATTTACGTCATTTTTTGCTTCCCAACGCTTATTCTAATTACTTTTCGTTCTTAAAGAATAGAGTTCATCCAATAAGTCCGTTTGGGTCATTGGATGTACATTTACGTCATTTTGTGTATTCCAAGGCTTATTCTAATCACTTTTCTTTGTTAACCAATTTTGTTAATCCAATAAGTGCGTGTGTGTCATTAATTTAACATTTACGTCATTTTGTGCATCCCATGGCAAATTCTAATTACTTTTTGTTCTTTAGGAATGCAGTTCATCCAGTAAGTGCGTTTGTGTGATTAATTTCACATTTACTTCATTTTGTGCATCCCAGGGCTTATTCAAATCACGTTTCGTGCTTAAGGAATGTAGTTCATCTAATAAGTGCTTTTATGTCATTGGATGAACATTTACCTCATTTTATGCATTCCAAGGCTTATTCTATTCGCTTTTCGTTCTTAACCAATGTTGTTCATCAAATAATTGCGTTTGTGTTATAAATTTAACATCTACGCCATTGTTAACCAATGGTGTTCATCCAATAAGTGCGTTTGTGTCATTAATTTAACATTTACGTCAATTTGTGCATCCCAAGGCTTATTCAAATCACTATTTTTTCTAAAGGAATGTAGTTAATCCAATAAGTGTGTTTGTGTCACTGGATGAACTATTACGTCATTTTGTGCATTCTTAGGCATAACGTTTCGTTGTTAACTAATGTTGTTCATCCAATAAGTGTGTTTTGGTCAATCGATGATCATTTACGTCATTTTGTGCATCCCAAGGCTTATTCTAATCACTCTTCGTTCATAAGGAATGTAGTTCATCCAATAAGTGCGTTTGTGTCATTGGATGAACATTTACGTCATTTTTTGCTTCCCAACGCTTATTCTAATTACTTTTCGTTCTTAAAGAATAGAGTTCATCCAATAAGTCCGTTTGGGTCATTGGATGTACATTTACGTCATTTTGTGTATTCCAAGGCTTACTCTAATCACTTTTCTTTGTTAACCAATTTTGTTAATCCAATAAGTGCGTGTGTGTCATTAATTTAACATTTACGTCATTTTGTGCATCCCATGGCAAATTCTAATTACTTTTTGTTCTTTAGGAATGTAGTTCATCCAGTAAGTGCGTTTGTGTGATTAATTTCACATTTACTTCATTTTGTGCATCCCAGGGCTTATTCAAATCACGTTTCGTGCATAAGGAATGTAGTTCATCTAATAAGTGCTTTTATGTCATTGGATGAACATTTACCTCATTTTATGCATTCCAAGGCTTATTCTATTCGCTTTTCGTTCTTAACCAATGTTGTTCATCAAATAATTGCGTTTGTGTTATAAATTTAACATCTACGTCATTGTTAACCAATGGTGTTCATCCAATAAGTGCGTTTGTGTCATTAATTTAACATTTACGTCAATTTGTGCATCCCAAGGCAAATTCTAATCACTTTTTGTTCTTAACGAATGTAGTTCATCCAGTAAGTGCGTTTGTGTGGTTAATTTCACATTTACTTCATTTTGTGCATCCCAGGGCTGATTCAAATCACTTTTTGTGCTTAAGGAATGTAGTTCATCTAATAAGTGCTTTTATGTCTTTGGATGAACATTTACGTCATTTTATGCATTCCAAGGCTTATTCTAATAGCTTTTCGTTCTTAACCAATGTTGTTCATCCAATAAGTGCGTTTGTGTTATAAATTTAACATCTACGTCATTGTTAACCATTGGTGTTCATCCAGTAAGTGCGTTTGTGTCATTAATTTAACATTAACGTCATTTTGTGCATCCCAAGGCTTATTCTAATCGCTTTTTATTCTTAAGGAATGTTGGTCATCCATTAAGTGCGTTTGTGTCATTAATTTAACATTGATGTCATTTTGTGCATCCCAAGGTTAATTCTTATCACTTTTCGTTCTTAAGTAATGTAGTTCATCCAATTAGTGCGTTTGTGACATTACTTTATAATTTACGTCATTTTGTGCATCCCAAGGCTTATTCAAATCACTTTTTGTCCTAAAGGAATGTAGTTAATCCAATAAGTGTGTTTGTGTCATTGGATGAACTATTACGTCAATTTGTGCATTCTTAGGCATAACGTTTCGTTGTTAACCAATGTTGTTCATCCAATAAGTGCGTTTGTGTCATTAATTTATCATTTACGTCATTTTGTGCATCCCAAGGCTAATTCTCATCACTTTTCGTTCTTAAGGAATGTAGTTCATTCAATAAGTGCGTTTGTGTCATTGGATGAACATTTACGTCATTTTGTGCATCCCAAGGCTTATTCTAATCACTTTTCGTTCATAAGAAATGTAGTTCATCCAATAAGTGTGTTTGGATCAATGGATGAACATTTTCGTCATTTTGTGCTTCCCAAGGCTTATTCTAATCACTTTTCGTTCATAAGGAATGTAGTTCATCCAATAAGTCCGTTTGGGTCATTGGATGTACATTTACGTCATTTTGTGTATTCCAAGGCTTATTCTAATCACTTTTCTTTGTTAACCAATTTTGTTAATCCAACAAGTGCGTTTGTGTCATTAATTTAACATTTACGTCATTTTGTGCATCCCAAGGCAAATTCTAATAACTTTTTGTTCTTAAGGATTGTAGTTCATCCAGTAAGTGCGTTTGTGTGATTAATTTCACATTTACTTCATTTTGTGCATCCTAGGGCTTATTCAAATCATTTTCCGTGCATAAGGAATGTAGTTCCTCTAATAAGTGCTTTTATGTCATTGGATGAACATTTACCTCATTTTATGCATTCCAAGCCTTATTCTAATCGCTTTTCGTTCTTAACCAACGGTGTTCATCCAATAAGTGCGTTTGTGTCATTAATTTATTAATTACGTCATTTTGTGCATTCCAAGGCCTATTCTAATCACTTTTCGTTCTTAAGGAATGTTGGTCATCCAATAAGTGCGTGTCTGTCATTGGATAAACATTTAAGTCATTTTGTGCATTCCAAGGGTTATTCTAAACACTTTTCATTCTTAACAAATGTTGTTCATCCAATAAGTGTGTTTGTGTTATAAATTTAACATCTACGTCATTTTGTGCATTCCAAGGCTTTTTCTAAACACTTTTCATTCTTAACAAAT
>JBBPBO010001984.1:42045365-42057076 GCA_037974295.1 Cicer cuneatum | reverse complement strand
GTTAATCCAATAAGTGTGTTTGTGTCATTGGATGGACTATGACGTCATTTTGTGCATTCTTAGGCATAACGTTTTGTTGTTAACCAATTTTGTTCATCCAACAAGTGCGTTTGTGTCATTAATTTAACATTTACGTCATTTTGTGCATCCCAAGGCTAATTCTCATCACTTTTTGTTCTTAAGGAATGTAGTTCATCCAATAAGTGCGTTTTTGTTAGCGGATGAACATTTACATCATTTTGTGCATCCAAAGGCTTATTCTAATCACTTTTCGTTCATAAGGAATGTAGTTCATCCAATAAGTGCGTTTGTGTCATTGGATGCACATTTACGTCATTTTGTGCATCCCAAGGCCTATTGTAATCACTTTTTGTTCTTAAAGAATAGAGTTCATCAAACAAGTCCGTTTGCGTCATTGGATGAACATTTACGTCAATTTGTCTATTCCAAGGCTTATTCTAATAACTTTTCTTTGTTAACCAATTTTGTTAATCCAATAAGTGCATTTGTGTCATTAATTGAACATTTACGTCATTTTGTGCATCCCAAGGAAAATTCTAATCACTTTTTGTTCTTAAGGAATGAAGTTCTTCCAGTAAGTGCGTTTATTTGATTAATTTCACATTTACTTCATTTTTGGCATCCTAGGGCTTATTCAAATCACTTTTCGTGCTTAAGGAATGTAGTTCATCTAATAAGTAGTTTTGTGACATTGGATGAACACGTACGTCATTTTATGCATTCCAAGGCTTATTCTAATCGCTTTTCATTCTTAACCAATGTTGTTCATCCAATAAATGCGTTTGTGTCATTAATTTAAGAATTACGTCATTTTGTGCATCCCAAGGCTTTTTCTAATCACTTTTCATTCTTAAGTAATGTTGGTCATCCAATAAATGCGTTTCTGTCATTAATTTAACTTTTACGTCATTTTGTGCATCCCAAGGCTTATTCAAATCACTTTTCGTTCTTAACGAATGTTGTTAATCCAATAAGTGTGTTTGTGTCATTGGATGAACTATTACGTCATTTTGTGCATTCTTAGGCATAACATTTCGTTGTTAACTAATTTTGTTCATCCAATAAGTACGTTTGTGTCATTAATTTAACATTTACGTCATTTTGTGCATCCCAAGGTTAATTCTCATCACTTTTTGTTCTTAAGGAATGTAGTTCATCCAATAAGTGCGTTTGTGTCATTTGATGAACATTTTCATCATTTTGTGAATCCCAACGCTTATTCTAATCACTTTTCGTTCATAAGGAATGTAGTTCATCCAATAAGTGCGTTTGTGTCATTGGATGAACATTTACGTCATTTTGTGCATTCCAAGGCATATGCTAATCACTTTTCGTTCTTAACCAATGTTGTTCATCCAATAAGTGCGTTTGTGTCATTAATTTATCATTGACGTCATTTTGTGCATCCCAAGGCCAATTCTTATCACTTTTCGTGCTTAAGGAATGTAGTTCATCCAATAAGTGCGTTTGTGTCCTTAATTTAACATTTACGTCATTTTGTGCATCCCAAGGCATATTCTTATCACTTTTCGTTCTTAAGGAATGTAGTTCATCCAATAAGTGCGTTTGAGTCATTGGATGAACATTTACGTCATTTTGTGCATCCCAAGGCTTATTCTAATCACTTTTCGTTCATAAGGAATGTAGTTCATCCAATAAGTGCGTTTGTGTCATTGGATGAACATTTACGTCATTTTGTGCATTCCAAGGCATAATCTAATCACTTTTCGTTCATAAGGAATGTAGTTCATCCAATAAGTTTGTTTGTGTCACTAATTTATCATTGACATCATTTTGTGCATCCCAAAGCTAATTCTTATCACTTTTCATTTTTAAGGAATGTAGTTCATCCAATAAGTGCGTTTATGTCCTTAATTTAACATTTACGTCATTTTGTGCATCCCAAGGCTTATTCAAATCACTTTTCGTTCTTAAGGAATGTAGATCATCCAATAAGTGAGTTTGTGTCATTGGATGAACTATTACGTCATTTTATGTATTCTTAGGCATACCTTTTCGTTGTTAACCAATGTTGTTCATTCAATAAGTGCGTTTGTGTCATTAACTTAACATTTACTTCATTTTGTGAATCCCAAGGCTAATTCTTATCACTTTTCGTTCTTAAGGAATGTAGTTCATCCAATAAGTGCGTTTGTGTCATTGGATGAAAATTTACGTCATTTTGTACATTCCAAGGCTTATTCTAACAACTTTTCGTTCATAACCAATGTTGTTCATCCAATAAGTGCGTTTGTGTCATTAATTTAACATTGACGTCATTTTGTGCATCCCAAGGATTATTCTTTTTACTTTTTGTTCTTAAGGAATGTAGTTCATCCAATAAGTGTGTGTGTGTCATTAATTTATCATTGACCTCATTTTGTGCATCCCAAGGCTTATTCAAATCACTTTTCGTTCTTAAGGAATGTAGTTCATCCAATAAGTGCGTTTGTGTCATTGGATGAACTATTACGTCATTTTGTGCATTCTTAGGCGTAACTTTTCGTTGTTAACCAATGTTGTTCATTCAATAAGTGCGGTTGTGTCATTAATTTAACATTTACGTCATTTTGTGCTTCCCAAGTCTTATTCTAATCACTTTTCGTTCCTAACCACTGTTGTTCATCCAATAAGTGGGTTTGTGTCATTAATTTATCATTGACGTCATTTTGTGCATCCGAAGGCTAATTCTTATCACTTTTCGTTCTTAAGGACTGTAGTTCATCCAATAAGTGTGTTTGTGTCCTTAATTTAACATTTACGTCATTTTGTGCATCCCAAGGCTTATTCAAATCACTTTTCGTTCTTAAGGAATGTAGTTCATCCAATACGTGCGTTTGTGTCATTGAATGAACATTTACGTCATTTTGTGCATTCCAAGGCATATTCTAATCACTTTTCGTTCTTAACTAATGTTGTTCATCCAATAATTGTGTTTGTGTCATTGGATTAACATTTACGTCATTTTGTGCATCCCAAGGCTTATTCTAATCATTTTTCGTTCATAACCAATGTTTTTCATCCAATACGTTGGTTAGTGTCATTAATTTATCATTGACGTCATTTAGTGCATCCCAAGGCTAATTCTTATCACTTCTCGTTCTTAAGGAATGTAGTTCATCCAATAAGTGCTTTGAGTCATTCATTTAACATTTTCGTCATTTTGTGCAACCCAAAGATTATTCAAATCACTTTTCGTTCTTAAAGAATGTAGTTCATCCAATAAGTGCGTTTGTGTCATTGGATGAACTATTACGTCATTTTGTGCAATCTTAGGCATAACTTTTCGTTGTTAACCAATGTTGTCCATTCAATAAGTGCGTTTGTGTCATTAATTTAACATTTACCTAATTTTGTGCATCCCAAGGCTTATTCTAATCACTTTTCATTCTTAACAAATGTTGTTCATCCAATAAGTGCGGTTGTGTCCTTAATTTATCATTGACGTCATTTTGTGCATCCCAAGGCTAATTCTAATCACTTTTCGTTCTTAAGGAATGTAGTTCATCCAATAAGTGCGTTTGTGTCATTGGATAAACTATTACGTCATTTTGTGCTTTTTTTAGGCATAACTTTTCGTTGTTTACCAATGTTGTTCATAAATTTAACATTTACGTCATTTTGTGCATCCCAATGCTAATTCTAATCACTTTTCGTTCTTATGGAATGTAGTTCATCCAATAAGTGCGTTTGTGTCATTAATTTAACATTTATGTCATTTTGTGCATCCCAAGGCTAATTCTAATCAATTTTCGTTCTTAAGGAATGTAGTTCATCGAATAAGTGTGTTTGTGTCATTGGATGAATATTTACGTCATTTTGTGCATCCCAAGGCTAATTCTAATCAATTGTCGTTCTTAAGGAATGTAGTTCATCGAATAAGTGTGTTTGTGTCTTTGGATGAATATTTACGTCATTTTGTGCATCCCAAGGCTAATTCTAATCACTTTTCGTTCTTATGGAATGTAGTTCATCCAATAAGTGCGTTTGTGTCATTAATTTAACATTTACGTCATTTTATGCATCCCAAGGCTAATTCTAATCAATTTTCGTTCTTAAGGAATGTAGTTCATCCAATAATTGTGTTTGGGTCATTGGATGAACATTTACGTAATTTTGTGCATCCCAAGTCTTATTCTAATCACTTTTCATTGTTAACCAATTTTGTTCATCCAATAAGTGCGTTTGTGTCATTAACTTAACATTTACGTCATTTTCTGCATCCCAAGGCTAATTGTCATCACTTTTTATTCTTAAGGAATGTAGTTCATCCAATAATTGTGTTTGTGTCATTGGATTAACATTTACGTCATTTTGTGCTTCCCAAGGCTTATTCTAATCATTTTTCGTTCGTAACCAATGTTGTTCATCCAATAAGTAGGTTTGTGTCATTAATTTATTATTAAAGTCATTTAGTGCATCCCAAGGCTAATTCTTATCACTTCTCGTTCTTAAGGAATGTAGTTCATCCAATAAGTGCCCTTGAGTCATTCATTTAACATTTTCGTCATTTTGTGCATCCCAAAGCTTATTCAAATCACTTTTCGTTCTTAAAGAATGTAGGTCATCCAATAAGTGCGTTTGTGTCATTGGATGATCTATTACGTCATTTTGTGCAATCTTAGGCATAACTTTTCGTTGTTAACAAATGTTGTCCATTCAATAAGTGCGTTTGTGTCATTAATTTAACATTTACGTCATTTTGTGCATCCCAAGGCTTATTCTAATCACTTTTCATTCTTAACAAATGTTGTTCATCCAATAAGTGCGTTTGTGTCCTTAATTTATCATTGACGTCATTTTGTGCATCCCAAGGCTAATTCTAATCACTCTTCGTTCTTAAGGAATGTAGTTCATCCAATAAGTGCGTTTGTGTCATTGGATAAACTATTACGTCATTTTGTGCATTTTTTATGCATAACTTTTCGTTGTTTACCAATGTTGTTCATAAATTTAACATTTACGTCATTTTCTGCATCCCAAGGCTAATTCTAATCACTTTTCGTTCTTATGGAATGTAGTTCATCCAATAAGTGCGTTTGTGTCATTAATTTAACATTTACGTCATTTTATGCATCCCAAAACTAATTCTAATCACTTTTCGTTCTTAAGGAATGTAGTTCATCCAATAAGAGCGTTTGTGTCATTGGATGAACTATTACGTCATTTTGTGTATTTTTTAGGCATAACTTTTCGTTGTTTACCAATGTTGTTTATAAATTTAACATTTACGTCATTTTGTGCATCCCAAGGCTAATTCTAATCACTTTTCGTTCTTACGGAATGTAGTTCATCCAATAAGTGCGTTTGTGTCATTAATTTAACATTTACGTCATTTTGTGCATCCCAAGGCTAATTCTAATCAATTTTCGTTCTTAAGGAATGCAGTTCAGCGAATAAGTGTGTTTGTGTCTTTGGATGAATATTTACGTCATTTTGTGCATCCCAAGGCTAATTCTAATCACTTTTCGTTCTTATGGAATGTAGTTCATCCAATAAGTGCGTTTGTGTCATTAATTTAACATTTACGTCATTTTGTGCATCCTAAGGCTAATTCTAATCAATTTTCGTTCTTAAGGAATGTAGTTCATCCAATAATTGTGTTTGGGTCATTGGATGAACATTTACGTCATTTTGTGTATCCCAAGTCTTATTCTAATCACTTTTCATTGTTAACCAATTTTGTTCATCCAATAAGTGCATTTGTGTCATTAACATATCATTTACGTCATTTTCTGCATCCCAAGGCTAATTGTCATCACTTTTATTTCTTAAGGAATGTAGTTCATCTAATAATTGTGTTTGTGTCATTGGATTAACATTTACGTCATTTTATGCTTCCCAAGGCTTATTCTAATCATTTTTCGTTCTTAACCAATGTTGTTCATCTAATAAGTAGGTTTGTGTCATTAATTTATTATTAAAGTCATTTAGTGCATCCCAAGGCTAATTCTTATCACTTCTCGTTCTTAAGGAATGTAGTTCATCCAATAAGTGCCCTTGAGTCATTCATTTAACATTTTCGTCATTTTGTGCATCCCAAAGCTTATTCAAATCACTTTTCGTTCTTAAAGAATGTAGTTCATCCAATAAGTGCGTTTGTGTCATTGGATGATCTATTACGTCATTTTGTGCAATCTTAGGCATAACTTTTCGTTGTTAACAAATGTTGTCCATTCAATAAGTGCGTTTGTGTCATTAATTTAACATTTACGTCATTTTGTGCATCCCAAGGCTTATTCTAATCACTTTTCATTCTTAACAAATGTTGTTCATCCAATAAGTGCGTTTGTGTCCTTAATTTATCATTGACGTCATTTTGTGCATCCCAAGGCTAATTCTAATCACTCATCGTTCTTAAGGAATGTAGTTCATCCAATAAGTGCGTTTGTGTCATTGGATAAACTATTACGTCATTTTGTGCATTTTTTATGCATAACTTTTCGTTGTTTACCAATGTTGTTCATAAATTTAACATTTACGTCATTTTCTGCATCCAAAGGCTAATTCTAATCACTTTTCGTTCTTATGGAATGTAGTTCATCCAATAAGTGCGTTTGTGTCATTAATTTAACATTTACGTCATTTTATGCATCCCAAGGCTAATTCTAATCACTTTTCGTTCTTAAGGAATGTAGTTCATCCAATAAGAGCGTTTGTGTCATTGGATGAACTATTACGTCATTTTGTGTATTTTTTAGGCATAACTTTTCGTTGTTTACCAATGTTGTTTATAAATTTAACATTTACGTCATTTTGTGCATCCCAAGGCTAATTCTAATCACTTTTCGTTCTTACGGAATGTAGTTCATCCAATAAGTGCGTTTGTGTCATTAATTTAACATTTACGTCATTTTGTGCATCCCAAGGCTAATTCTAATCAATTTTCGTTCTTAAGGAATGTAGTTTAGCGAATAAGTGTGTTTGTGTCTTTGGATGAATATTTACGTCATTTTGTGCATCCCAAGGCTAATTCTAATCACTTTTCGTTCTTATGGAATGTAGTTCATCCAATAAGTGCGTTTGTGTCATTAATTTAACATTTACGTCATTTTGTGCATCCCAAGGCTAATTCTAATCAATTTTCGTTCTTAAGGAATGTAGTTCATCCAATAATTGTGTTTGGGTCATTGGATGAACATTTACGTCATTTTGTGTATCCCAAGTCTTATTCTAATCACTTTTCATTGTTAACCAATTTTGTTCATCCAATAAGTGCATTTGTGTCATTAACATAACATTTACGTCATTTTCTGCATCCCAAGGCTAATTGTCATCACTTCTATTTCTTAAGGAATGTAGTTCATCTAATAATTGTGTTTGTGTCATTGGATTAACATTTACGTCATTTTATGCATCCCAAGGCTTATTCTAATCATTTTTCGTTCTTAACCACTGTTGTTCATCTAATAAGTAGGTTTGTGTCATTAATTTATCATTGACGTCATTTAGTGCATCCCAAGGCTAATTCTTATCACTTCTCGTTCTTAAGGAATGTAGTTCATCCAATAAGTGCGTTTGAGTCATTCATTTAACATTTTAGTCATTTTGTACATCCCAAAGCTTATTCAAATCACTTTTCGTTCTTAAAGAATGTAGTTCATCCAATAAGTGCGTTTGTGTCATTGGATGAACTATTACGTCATTTTGTGCAATCTTAGGCATAAGTTTTCGTTGTTAACAAATGTTGTCCATTCAATAAGTGCGTTTGTGTCATTAATTTAACATTTACGTCATTTTGTGCATCCCAAGGCTAATTCTAATCACTTTTCATTCTTAACAAATGTTGTTCATCCAATAAGTGCGTTTGTGTCCTTAATTTATCATTGACGTCATTTTGTTCATCCCAAGGCTAATTCTAATCACTTTTCGTTCTTAAGGAATTAGTTCATCCAATAAGAGCGTTTGTGTCATTGGATAAACTATTACATCATTTTGTGCATTTTTTAGGCATAACTTTTCGTTGTTTACCAATGTTGGTCATAAATTTAACATTTACGTCATTTTGTGCATCCCAAGGCTAATTCTAATCACTTTTCGTTCTTATGGAATGTAGTTCATCCAATAAGTGCGTTTGTGTCATTAATTTAACATTTACGTCATTTTGTGCATCCCAAGGCTAATTCTAATCAATTTTCGTTCTTAAGGAATGTAGTTCATCCAATAATTGTGTTTGTGTCATTGGATTAACATTTACGTCATTTTGTGCATCCCAAGGCTTATTCTAATCATTTTTCGTTCTTAACCAATGTTGTTCATCCAATAAGTAGGTTTGTGTCATTAATTTATCATTGACGTCATTTAGTGCATCCAAAGGCTAATTCTTATCACTTCTCGTTCTTAAGGAATGTAGTTCATCAAATAAGTGCGTTTGAGTCATTCATTTAACATTTTCGTCATTTTGTACATCCCAAAGCTTATTCAAATCACTTTTCGTTCTTGAAGAATGTAGTACATCCAATAAGTGCGTTTGTGTCATTGGATGAACTATTACGTCATTTTGTGCATTTTTTAGGCATAACTTTTCGTTGTTTACCAATGTTGTTCATAAATTTAACATTTACGTCATTTTCTGCATCCCAAGGCTAATTCTAATCACTTTTCGTTCTTATGGAATGTAGTTCATCCAATAAGTGCGTTTGTGTCATTAATTTAACATTTACGTCATTTTGTGCATCCCAAGGCTAATTCTAATCAATTTTCGTTCTTAAGGAATGTAGTTCATCGAATAAGTGTGTTTGTGTCATTGGATGAATATTTACGTCATTTTGTGCATCCCAAGGCTAATTCTAATCACTTTTCGTTCTTATGGAATGTAGTTCATCCAATAAGTGCGTTTGTGTCATTAATTTAACATTTACGTCATTTTGTGCATCCCAAGTCTTATTCTAATCACCTTTTATTGTTAACCAATTTTGTTCATCCAATAAGTGCGTTTGTGTCATTAACTTAACATTTACGTCATTTTCTGCATCCCAAGGCTAATTGTCATCACTTTTTAGTCTTAAGGAATGTAGTTCATCCAATAATTGTGTTTGTGTCATTGGATTAACATTTACGTCATTCTGTGCTTCCCAAGGCTTATTCTAATCATTTTTCGTTCTTAACCAATGTTGTTCAGCCAATAAGTAGGTTTGTGTCATTAATTTATCATTGACGTCATTTAGTGCATCCCAAGGCTAATTCTTATCACTTCTCGTTCTTAAGGAATGTAGTTCATCAAATAAGTGCGTTTGAGTCATTCATTTAACATTTTCGTCATTTTGTACATCCCAAAGCTTATTCAAATCACTTTTCGTTCTTAAAGAATGTAGTTCATCCAATAAGTGCGTTTGTGTCATTGGATGAACTATTACGTCATTTTGTGCATTTTTTAGGCATAACTTTTGGTTGTTTACCAATGTTGTTCATAAATTTAACATTTACGTCATTTTGTGCATCCCAAGGCTAATTCTAATCACTTTTCGTTCTTATGGAATGTAGTTCATCCAATAAGTGCGTTTGTGTCATTAATTTAACATTTACGTCATTTTGTGCATCCCAAGGCTAATTCTAATCACTTTTCGTTCTTAAGGAATGTAGTTCATCCAATAAGTGCGTTTGTGTCATTGGATAAACTATTACGTCATTTTGTGCATTTTTTAGGCATAACTTTTCGTTGTTTACCAATGTTGTTTATAAATTTAACATTTACGTCATTTTGTGCATCCCAAGGCTAATTCTAATCACTTTTCGTTCTTATGGAATGTAGTTCATCCAATAAGTGCGTTTGTGTCATTAATTTAACATTTACGTCATGTTGTGCATCCCAAGGCTAATTCTAATCACTTTTCATTGTTAACCAATTTTGTTCATCCAATAAGTGCGTTTGTGTCATTAACTTAACATTTATGTCATTTTCTGCATCCCAAGGCTAATTGTCATCACTTTTTATTCTTAAGGAATGTAGTTCATCCAATAATTGTGTTTGTGTCATTGGATTAATATTTACGTCATTTTGTGCATCCCAAGGCTTATTCTAATCATTTTTCGTTCTTAACCAATGTTGTTCATCCAATAAGTAGGTTTGTGTCATTAATTTATCATTGACGTCATTTAGTGCATCCCAAGGCTAATTCTTATCACTTCTCGTTCTTAAGGAATGTAGTTCATCAAATAAGTGCGTTTGAGTCATTCATTTAACATTTTAGTCATTTTGTACATCCCAAAGCTTATTCAAATCACTTTTCGTTCTTAAAGAATGTAGTTCATCCAATAAGTGCGTTTGTGTCATTGGATGAACTATTACGTCATTTTGTGCAATCTTAGGCATAAGTTTTCGTTGTTAACAAATGTTGTCCATTCAATAAGTGCGTTTGTGTCATTAATTTAACATTTACGTCATTTTGTGCATCCCAAGGCTAATTCTAATCACTTTTCATTCTTAACAAATGTTGTTCATCCAATAAGTGCGTTTGTGTCCTTAATTTATCATTGACGTCATTTTGTTCATCCCAAGGCTAATTCTAATCACTTTTCGTTCTTAAGGAATTAGTTCATCCAATAAGAGCGTTTGTGTCATTGGATAAACTATTACATCATTTTGTGCATTTTTTAGGCATAACTTTTCGTTGTTTACCAATGTTGGTCATAAATTTAACATTTACGTCATTTTGTGCATCCCAAGGCTAATTCTAATCACTTTTCGTTCTTATGGAATGTAGTTCATCCAATAAGTGCGTTTGTGTCATTAATTTAACATTTACGTCATTTTGTGCATCCCAAGGCTAATTCTAATCAATTTTCGTTCTTAAGGAATGTAGTTCATCCAATAATTGTGTTTGTGTCATTGGATTAACATTTACGTCATTTTGTGCATCCCAAGGCTTATTCTAATCATTTTTCGTTCTTAACCAATGTTGTTCATCCAATAAGTAGGTTTGTGTCATTAATTTATCATTGACGTCATTTAGTGCATCCAAAGGCTAATTCTTATCAGTTCTCGTTCTTAAGGAATGTAGTTCATCAAATAAGTGCGTTTGAGTCATTCATTTAACATTTTCGTCATTTTGTACATCCCAAAGCTTATTCAAATCACTTTTCGTTTTTAAAGAATGTAGTTCATCCAATAAGTGCGTTTGTGTCATCGGATGAACTATTACGTCATTTTGTGCAATCTTAGGCATAAGTTTTCGTTGTTAACAAATGTTATCCATTCAATAAGTGCGTTTGTGTCATTAATTTAACATTTACGTCATTTTGTGCATCCCAAGGCTTATTCTAATCACTTTTGATTCTTAACAAATGTTGTTCATCCAATAAGTGCGTTTGTTTCCTTAATTTATCATTGACGTCATTTTGTGCATCCCAAGGCTAATTCTAATCACTTTTCGTTCTTAAGGAATGTAGTTCATCCAATAAGTGCGTTTGTGTCATTGGATAAACTATTACGTCATTTTGTGCATTTTTTATGCAGAACTTTTCGTGGTTTACCAATGTTGTTCATAAATTTAACATTTACGTCATTTTCTCCATCCCAAGGCTAATTCTAATCACTTTTCGTTCTTATGGAATGTAGTTCATCCAATAAGTGCGTTTGTGTCATTAATTTAACATTTACGTCATTTTGTGCATCCCAAGGCTAATTCTAATCAATTTTCGTTCTTAAGGAATGTAGTTCATCCAATAATTGTGTTTGTGTCATTGGATTA
>JBBPBO010001984.1:42005986-42034751 GCA_037974295.1 Cicer cuneatum | reverse complement strand
TTTTCGTTCTTAAGGAATGTAGTTCATCCAATAAGTGCATTTGTGTCATTGGATAAACTATTACGTCATTTTGTGCATTTTTTAGGCATAACTTTTCGTTGTTTACCAATGTTGTTTATAAATTTAACATTTACGTCATTTTGTGCATCTCAAGCTAATTCTAATCACTTTTCGTTCTTAAGGAATGTAGTTCATCCAATAAGTGCGTTTGAGTCATTCATTTAACATTTTCGTCATTTTGTGCATCCCAGAGCTTATTCAAATCACTTTTCGTTCTTAAAGAATGTAGTTCATCCAATAAGTGCGTTTGTGTCATTGGATAAACTATTACGTCATTTTGTGCAATCTTAGGCATAACTTTTCGTTGTTAACCAATGTTGTCCATTCGATAAGTGCGTTTGTGTCATTAATTTAACATTGACGTCATTTTGTGCATCCCAAGGCTAATTCTAATCACTTTTCGTTCTTAAGGAATGTAGTTCATCCAATAAGTGCGTTTGTGTCATTGGATAAACTATTACGTCATTTTGGGCATTTTTTAGGCATAACTTTTCGTTGTTTACCAATGTTGTTTATAAATTTAACATTTACGTCATTTTGTGCATCCCAAGGCTAATTCTAATCACTTTTCGTTCTTATGGAATGTAGTTCATCCAATAAGTGCGTTTGTGTCATTAATTTAACATTTACGTCATTTTGTGCATCCCAAGTCTTATTCTAATCACTTTTCATTGTTAACCAATTTTGTTCATCCAATAAGTGCGTTTGTGTCATTAACTTAACATTTATGTCATTTTCTGCATCCCAAGGCTAATTGTCATGACTTTTTATTCTTAAGGAATGTAGTTCATCCAATAATTGTGTTTGTGTCATTGGATTAACATTTACGTCATTTTGTGCTTCCCAAGGCTTATTCTAATCATTTTTCGTTCTTAACCAATGTTGTTCATCCAATAAGTACGTTTGTGTCATTAATTTATCATTGACGTCATTTAGTGCATCCCAAGGCTAATTCTTATCACTTCTCGTTCTTAAGGAATGTAGTTCATCAAATAAGTGCGTTTGAGTCATTCATTTAACATTTTCGTCATTTTGTACATCCCAAAGCTTATTCAAATCACTTTTCGTTCTTAAAGAATGTAGTTCATCCAATAAGTGCGTTTGTGTCATTGGATGAACTATTACGTCATTTTGTGCATTTTTTAGGCATAACTTTTGGTTGTTTACCAATGTTGTTCATAAATTTAACATTTACGTCATTTTTTGCATCCCAAGGCTAATTCTAATCACTTTTCGTTCTTATGGAATGTAGTTCATCCAATAAGTGCGTTTGTGTCATTAATTTAACATTTACGTCATTTTGTGCATCCCAAGGCTAATTCTAATCACTTTTCGTTCTTAAGGAATGTAGTTCATCCAATAAGTGCGTTTGTGTGATTGCATAAACTATTACGTCATTTTGTGCATTTTTTAGGCATAACTTTTCGTTGTTTACCAATGTTGTTCATAAATTTAACATTTGCGTCATTTTCTGCATCCCAAAGCTAATTCTAATCACTTTTCGTTCTTATGGAATGTAGTTCATCCAATAAGTGCGTTTGTGTCATTAATTTAACATTTACGTCATTTTGTGCATCCCAAGGCTAATTCTAATCACTTTTCGTTCTTAAGGAATGTAGTTCATCCAATAAGTGCGTTTGTGTCATTGGATAAACTATTACGTCATTTTGTGCATTTTTTAGGCATAACTTTTCGTTGTTTACCAATGTTGTTTATAAATTTAACATTTACGTCATTTTGTGCATCTCAAGGCTAATTCTAATCACTTTTCGTTCTTATGGAATGTAGTTCATCCAATAAGTGCGTTTGTGTCATTAATTTAACATTTACGTCATTTTGTGAATCCCAAGGCTAATTCTAATCAATTTTCGTTCTTAAGGAATGTAGTTCATCGAATAAGTGTGTTTGTGTCATTGGATGAATATTTACGTCATTTTGTGCATCCCAAGGCTAATTCTAATCAATTTTTGTTCTTAAGGAATGTAGTTCATCGAATAAGTGTGTTTGTGTCTTTGGATGAATATTTACGTCATTTTGTGCATCCGAAGGCTAATTCTAATCATTTTTCGTTCTTATGGAATGTAGTTCATCCAATAAGTGCGTTTGTGTCATTAATTTAACATTTACGTCGTTTTGTGCATCTCAAGGCTAATTCTAATCAATTTTCGTTCTTATGGAAGGTAGTTCATCCAATAAGTGCGTTTGTGTCATTAATTTAACATTTACGTCATTTTGTGCATCCCAAGGCTAATTCTAATCAATTTTCGTTCTTAAGGAATGTAGTTCATCGAATAAGTGTGTTTGTGTCATTGGATGAATATTTACGTCATTTTGTGCATCCCTAGGCTAATTCTAATCAATTTTCGTTCTTAAGGAATGTAGTTCATCGAATAAGTGTGTTTGTGTCTTTGGATGAATATTTACGTCATTTTGTGCATCCCAAGGCTAATTCTAATCACTTTTCGTTCTTATGGAATGTAGTTCATCCAATAAGTGCGTTTGTGTCATTAATTTAACATTTACGTCATTTTGTGCATCCCAAGTCTTATTCTAATCACCTTTTATTGTTAACCAATTTTGTTCATCCAATAAGTGCGTTTGTGTCATTAACTTAACATTTACGTCATTTTCTGCATCCCAAGGCTAATTGTCATCACTTTTTAGTCTTAAGGAATGTAGTTCATCCAATAATTGTGTTTGTGTCATTGGATTAACATTTACGTCATTCTGTGCTTCCCAAGGCTTATTCTAATCATTTTTCGTTCTTAACCAATGTTGTTCAGCCAATAAGTAGGTTTGTGTCATTAATTTATCATTGACGTCATTTAGTGCATCCCAAGGCTAATTCTTATCACTTCTCGTTCTTAAGGAATGTAGTTCATCAAATAAGTGCGTTTGAGTCATTCATTTAACATTTTCGTCATTTTGTACATCCCAAAGCTTATTCAAATCACTTTTCGTTCTTAAAGAATGTAGTTGATCCAATAAGTGCGTTTGTGTCATTGGATGAACTATTACGTCATTTTGTGCATTTTTTAGGCATAACTTTTCGTTGTTTACCAATGTTGTTCATAAATTTAACATTTACGTCATTTTCTGCATCCCAAGGCTAATTCTAATCACTTTTCGTTCTTATGGAATGTAGTTCATCCAATAAGTGCGTTTGTGTCATTGGAGAAACTATTACGTCATTTTGTGCAATCTTAGGCATAACTTTTCGTTATTAACCAATGTTGTCCATTCAATAAGTGCGTTTGTGTCATTAATTTAACATTGACGTCATTTTGTGCATCCCAAGGCTAATTCTAATCACTTTTCGTTCTTAAGGAATGTAGTTCATCCAATAAGTGCGTTTGTGTCATTGGATAAACTATTACGTCATTTTGGGCATTTTTTAGGCATAACTTTTCGTTGTTTACCAATGTTGTTTATAAATTTAACATTTACGTCATTTTGTGCATCCCAAGGCTAATTCTAATCACTTTTCGTTCTTATGGAATGTAGTTCATCCAATAAGTGCGTTTGTGTCATTAATTTAACATTTACGTCATTTTGTGCATCCCAAGTCTTATTCTAATCACTTTTCATTGTTAACCAATTTTGTTCATCCAATAAGTGCGTTTGTGTCATTAACTTAACATTTATGTCATTTTCTGCATCCCAAGGCTAATTGTCATCACTTTTTATTCTTAAGGAATGTAGTTCATCCAATAATTGTGTTTGTGTCATTGGATTAACATTTACGTCATTTTGTGCATCCCAAGGCTTATTCTAATCATTTTTCGTTCTTAACCAATGTTGTTCATCCAATAAGTAGGTTTGTGTCATTAATTTATCATTGACGTCATTTAGTGCATCCAAAGGCTAATTCTTATCACTTCTCGTTCTTAAGGAATGTAGTTCATCAAATAAGTGCGTTTGAGTCATTCATTTAACATTTTCGTCATTTTGTACATCCCAAAGCTTATTCAAATCACTTTTCGTTCTTAAAGAATGTAGTTCATCCAATAAGTGCGTTTGTGTCATTGGATGAACTATTACGTCATTTTGTGCATTTTTTAGGCATAACTTTTGGTTGTTTACCAATGTTGTTCATAAATTTAACATTTACGTCATTTTTTGCATCCCAAGGCTAATTCTAATCACTTTTCGTTCTTATGGAATGTAGTTCATCCAATAAGTGCGTTTGTGTCATTAATTTAACATTTACGTCATTTTGTGCATCCCAAGGCTAATTCTAATCACTTTTCGTTCTTAAGGAATGTAGTTCATCCAATAAGTGCGTTTGTGTCATTGGATAAACTATTACGTCATTTTGTGCATTTTTTAGGCATAACTTTTCGTTGTTTACCAATGTTGTTTATAAATTTAACATTTACGTCATTTTGTGCATCTCAAGCTAATTCTAATCACTTTTCGTTCTTAAGGAATGTAGTTCATCCAATAAGTGCGTTTGAGTCATTCATTTAACATTTTCGTCATTTTGTGCATCCCAGAGCTTATTCAAATCACTTTTCGTTCTTAAAGAATGTAGTTCATCCAATAAGTGCGTTTGTGTCATTGGATAAACTATTACGTCATTTTGTGCAATCTTAGGCATAACTTTTCGTTGTTAACCAATGTTGTCCATTCAATAAGTGCGTTTGTGTCATTAATTTAACATTGACGTCATTTTGTGCATCCCAAGGCTAATTCTAATCACTTTTCGTTCTTAAGGAATGTAGTTCATCCAATAAGTGCGTTTGTGTCATTGGATAAACTATTACGTCATTTTGGGCATTTTTTAGGCATAACTTTTCGTTGTTTACCAATGTTGTTTATAAATTTAACATTTACGTCATTTTGTGCATCCCAAGGCTAATTCTAATCACTTTTCGTTCTTATGGAATGTAGTTCATCCAATAAGTGCGTTGGTGTCATTAATTTAACATTTACGTCATTTTGTGCATCCCAAGTCTTATTCTAATCACTTTTCATTGTTAACCAATTTTGTTCATCCAATAAGTGCGTTTGTGTCATTAACTTAACATTTATGTCATTTTCTGCATCCCAAGGCTAATTGTCATCACTTTTTATTCTTAAGGAATGTAGTTCATCCAATAATTGTGTTTGTGTCATTGGATTAACATTTACGTCATTTTGTACTTCCCAAGGCTTATTCTAATCATTTTTCGTTCTTAACCAATGTTGTTCATCCAATAAGTAGGTTTGTGTCATTAATTTATCATTGACGTCATTTAGTGCATCCCAAGGCAAATTCTTATCACTTCTCGTTCTTAAGGAATGTAGTTCATCAAATAAGTGCGTTTGAGTCATTCATTTAACATTTTCGTCATTTTGTACATCCCAAAGCTTATTCAAATCACTTTTCGTTCTTAAAGAATGTAGTTCATCCAATAAGTGCGTTTGTGTCATTGGATGAACTATTACGTCATTTTGTGCATTTTTTAGGCGTAACTTTTGGTTGTTTACCAATGTTGTTTATAAATTTAACATTTACGTCATTTTCTGCATCCCAAGGCTAATTCTAATCACTTTTCGTTCTTATGGAATGTAGTTCATCCAATAAGTGCGTTTGTGTCATTAATTTAACATTTACGTCATTTTGGGCATCCCAAGGCTAATTCTAATCACTTTTCGTTCTTAAGGAATGTAGTTCATCGAATAAGTGTGTTTGTGTCATTGGATGAATATTTACGTCATTTTGTGCATCCCTAGGCTAATTCTAATCAATTTTTGTTCTTAAGGAATGTAGTTCATCGAATAAGTGTGTTTGTGTCTTTGGATGAATATTTACGTCATTTTGTGCATCCGAAGGCTAATTCTAATCATTTTTCGTTCTTATGGAATGTAGTTCATCCAATAAGTGCGTTTGTGTCATTAATTTAACATTTACGTCGTTTTGTGCATCTCAAGGCTAATTCTAATCAATTTTCGTTCTTATGGAAGGTAGTTCATCCAATAAGTGCGTTTGTGTCATTAATTTAACATTTACGTCATTTTGTGCATCCCAAGGCTAATTCTAATCAATTTTCGTTCTTAAGGAATGTAGTTCATCGAATAAGTGTGTTTGTGTCATTGGATGAATATTTACGTCATTTTGTGCATCCCTAGGCTAATTCTAATCAATTTTCGTTCTTAAGGAATGTAGTTCATCGAATAAGTGTGTTTGTGTCTTTGGATGAATATTTACGTCATTTTGTGCATCCGAAGGCTAATTCTAATCATTTTTCGTTCTTATGGAATGTAGTTCATCCAATAAGTGCGTTTGTGTCATTAATTTAACATTTACGTCGTTTTGTGCATCTCAAGGCTAATTCTAATCAATTTTCGTTCTTATGGAAGGTAGTTCATCCAATAAGTGCGTTTGTGTCATTAATTTAACATTTACGTCATTTTGTGCATCCCAAGGCTAATTCTAATCAATTTTCGTTCTTAAGGAATGTAGTTCATCGAATAAGTGTGTTTGTGTCATTGGATGAATATTTACGTCATTTTGTGCATCCCTAGGCTAATTCTAATCAATTTTCGTTCTTAAGGAATGTAGTTCATCGAATAAGTGTGTTTGTGTCTTTGGATGAATATTTACGTCATTTTGTGCATCCCAAGGCTAATTCTAATCACTTTTCGTTCTTATGGAATGTAGTTCATCCAATAAGTGCGTTTGTGTCATTAATTTAACATTTACGTCATTTTGTGCATCCCAAGTCTTATTCTAATCACCTTTTATTGTTAACCAATTTTGTTCATCCAATAAGTGCGTTTGTGTCATTAACTTAACATTTACGTCATTTTCTGCATCCCAAGGCTAATTGTCATCACTTTTTAGTCTTAAGGAATGTAGTTCATCCAATAATTGTGTTTGTGTCATTGGATTAACATTTACGTCATTCTGTGCTTCCCAAGGCTTATTCTAATCATTTTTCGTTCTTAACCAATGTTGTTCAGCCAATAAGTAGGTTTGTGTCATTAATTTATCATTGACGTCATTTAGTGCATCCCAAGGCTAATTCTTATCACTTCTCGTTCTTAAGGAATGTAGTTCATCAAATAAGTGCGTTTGAGTCATTCATTTAACATTTTCGTCATTTTGTACATCCCAAAGCTTATTCAAATCACTTTTCGTTCTTAAAGAATGTAGTTGATCCAATAAGTGCGTTTGTGTCATTGGATGAACTATTACGTCATTTTGTGCATTTTTTAGGCATAACTTTTCGTTGTTTACCAATGTTGTTCATAAATTTAACATTTACGTCATTTTCTGCATCCCAAGGCTAATTCTAATCACTTTTCGTTCTTATGGAATGTAGTTCATCCAATAAGTGCGTTTGTGTCATTAATTTAACATTTACGTCATTTTGTGCATCCCAAGGCTAATTCTAATCACTTTTCGTTCTTAAGGAATGTAGTTCATCCAATAAGTGCGTTTGTGTGATTGCATAAACTATTACGTCATTTTGTGCATTTTTTAGGCATAACTTTTCGTTGTTTACCAATGTTGTTCATAAATTTAACATTTGCGTCATTTTCTGCATCCCAAAGCTAATTCTAATCACTTTTCGTTCTTATGGAATGTAGTTCATCCAATAAGTGCGTTTGTGTCATTAATTTAACATTTACGTCATTTTGTGCATCCCAAGGCTAATTCTAATCACTTTTCGTTCTTAAGGAATGTAGTTCATCCAATAAGTGCGTTTGTGTCATTGGATAAACTATTACGTCATTTTGTGCATTTTTTAGGCATAACTTTTCGTTGTTTACCAATGTTGTTTATAAATTTAACATTTACGTCATTTTGTGCATCTCAAGGCTAATTCTAATCACTTTTCGTTCTTATGGAATGTAGTTCATCCAATAAGTGCGTTTGTGTCCTTAATTTAACATTTACGTCATTTTGTGCATCCCAAGGCTAATTCTAATCACTTTTCGTTCTTAAGGAATGTAGTTCATCCAATAAGTGCGTTTGTGTCATTGGATAAACTATTACGTCATTTTGTGTATTTTTTAGGCATAACTTTTCGTTCTTTACCAATGTTGTTTATAAATTTAACATTTACGTCATTTTGTGCATCTCAAGGCTAATTCTAATCACTTTTCGTTCTTATGGAATGTTGTTCATCCAATAAGTGCGTTTGTGTCATTAATTTAACATATACGTCATTTTGTGCATCTCAAGGCTAATTCTAATCAATTTTCTTTCTGATGGAATGTAGTTCATCCAATAAGTGCGTTTGTGTCATTAATTTAACATTTACGTCATTTTGTGCATCCCAAGGCTAATTCTAATCAATTTTCGTTCTTAAGGAATGTAGTTCATCGAATAAGTGTGTTTGTGTCATTGGATGAATATTTACGTCATTTTGTGCAAGGCTAATTGTCAACACTTTTTATTCTTAAGGAATGTAGTTCATCCAATAATTGTGTTTGTGTCATTGGATTAACATTTACGTCATTTTGTGCATCCCAAGGCTTATTCTAATCATTTTTCGTTCTTAACCAATGTTGTTCATCCAATAAGTAGGTTTGTGTCATTAATTTATCATTGACGTCATTTAGTGCATCCAAAGGCTAATTCTTATCACTTCTCGTTCTTAAGGAATGTAGTTCATCAAATAAGTGCGTTTGTGTCATTGGATAAACTATTACGTCATTTTGTGCATTTTTTATAAATAACTTTTCGTTGTATACCAATGTTGTTCATAAATTTAACATTTACGTCATTTTCTGCATCCCAAGGCTAATTCTAATCACTTTTCGTTCTTATGGAATGTAGTTCATCCAATAAGTGCGTTTGTGTCATTAATTTAACATTTACGTCATTTTGTGCATCCCAAGGCTAATTCTAATCAATTTTCGTTCTTAAGGAATGTAGTTCATCCAATAATTGTGTTTGTGTCATTGGATTACATTTACGTCATTTTGTGCATCCCAAGGCTTATTCTAATCATTTTTCGTTCTTAACCAATGTTGTTCATCCAATAAGTAGGTTTGTGTCATTAATTTATCATTGACGTCATTTAGTGCATCCAAAGGCTAATTCTTATCACTTCTCGTTCTTAAGGAATGTAGTTCATCAAATAAGTGCGTTTGAGTCATTCATTTAACATTTTCGTCATTTTGTACATCCCAAAGCTTATTCAAATCACTTTTCGTTCTTAAAGAATGTAGTTCATCCAATAAGTGCGTTTGTGTCATTGGATGAACTATTACGTCATTTTGTGCATTTTTTAGGCATAACTTTTGGTTGTTTACCAATGTTGTTCATAAATTTAACATTTACGTCATTTTTTGCATCCCAAGGCTAATTCTAATCACTTTTCGTTCTTATGGAATGTAGTTCATCCAATAAGTGCGTTTGTGTCATTAATTTAACATTTACGTCATTTTGTGCATCCCAAGGCTAATTCTAATCACTTTTCGTTCTTAAGGAATGTAGTTCATCCAATAAGTGCATTTGTGTCATTGGATAAACTATTACGTCATTTTGTGCATTTTTTAGGCATAACTTTTCGTTGTTTACCAATGTTGTTTATAAATTTAACATTTACGTCATTTTGTGCATCTCAAGCTAATTCTAATCACTTTTCGTTCTTAAGGAATGTAGTTCATCCAATAAGTGCGTTTGAGTCATTCATTTAACATTTTCGTCATTTTGTGCATCCCAGAGCTTATTCAAATCACTTTTCGTTCTTAAAGAATGTAGTTCATCCAATAAGTGCGTTTGTGTCATTGGATAAACTATTACGTCATTTTGTGCAATCTTAGGCATAACTTTTCGTTGTTAACCAATGTTGTCCATTCGATAAGTGCGTTTGTGTCATTAATTTAACATTGACGTCATTTTGTGCATCCCAAGGCTAATTCTAATCACTTTTCGTTCTTAAGGAATGTAGTTCATCCAATAAGTGCGTTTGTGTCATTGGATAAACTATTACGTCATTTTGGGCATTTTTTAGGCATAACTTTTCGTTGTTTACCAATGTTGTTTATAAATTTAACATTTACGTCATTTTGTGCATCCCAAGGCTAATTCTAATCACTTTTCGTTCTTATGGAATGTAGTTCATCCAATAAGTGCGTTTGTGTCATTAATTTAACATTTACGTCATTTTGTGCATCCCAAGTCTTATTCTAATCACTTTTCATTGTTAACCAATTTTGTTCATCCAATAAGTGCGTTTGTGTCATTAACTTAACATTTATGTCATTTTCTGCATCCCAAGGCTAATTGTCATCACTTTTTATTCTTAAGGAATGTAGTTCATCCAATAATTGTGTTTGTGTCATTGGATTAACATTTACGTCATTTTGTACTTCCCAAGGCTTATTCTAATCATTTTTCGTTCTTAACCAATGTTGTTCATCCAATAAGTAGGTTTGTGTCATTAATTTATCATTGACGTCATTTAGTGCATCCCAAGGCAAATTCTTATCACTTCTCGTTCTTAAGGAATGTAGTTCATCAAATAAGTGCGTTTGAGTCATTCATTTAACATTTTCGTCATTTTGTACATCCCAAAGCTTATTCAAATCACTTTTCGTTCTTAAAGAATGTAGTTCATCCAATAAGTGCGTTTGTGTCATTGGATGAACTATTACGTCATTTTGTGCATTTTTTAGGCGTAACTTTTGGTTGTTTACCAATGTTGTTTATAAATTTAACATTTACGTCATTTTCTGCATCCCAAGGCTAATTCTAATCACTTTTCGTTCTTATGGAATGTAGTTCATCCAATAAGTGCGTTTGTGTCATTAATTTAACATTTACGTCATTTTGTGCATCCCAAGGCTAATTCTAATCACTTTTCGTTCTTAAGGAATGTAGTTCATCCAATAAGTGCGTTTGTGTCCTTAATTTATCATTGACGTCATTTTGTGCATCCCAAGGCTAGTTCTAATCATTTTTCGTTCTTAAGGAATGTAGTTCATCCAATAAGTGCGTTTGTGTCATTGGATAAACTATTACGTCATTTTGTGCATTTTTTATAAATAACTTTTCGTTGTAAACCAATGTTGTTCATAAATTTAACATTTACGTCATTTTCTGCATCCCAAGGCTAATTCTAATCACTTTTCGTACTTATGGAATGTAGTTCATCCAATAAGTGCGTTTGTGTCATTAATTTAACATTTACGTCATTTTGTGCATCCCAAGGCTAATTCTAATCAATTTTCGTTCTTAAGGAATGTAGTTCATTGAATAAGTGTGTTTGTGTCATTGGATGAATATTTACGTCATTTTGTGCATCCCAAGGCTAATTCTAATCAATTTTCGTTCTTAAGGAATGTAGTTCATCGAATAAGTGTGTTTGTGTCTTTGGATGAATATTTACGTCATTTTGTGCATCCCAAGGCTAATTCTTATCACTTTTCGTTCTTATGGAATGTAGTTCATCCAATAAGTGCGTTTGTGTCATTAATTTAACATTTACGTCGTTTTGTGCATCTCAAGGCTAATTCTAATCAATTTTCGTTCTTATGGAATGTAGTTCATCCAATAAGTGCGTTTGTGTCATTAATTTAACATTTACGTCATTTTGTGCATCCCAAGGCTAATTCTAATCAATTTTCGTTCTTAAGGAATGTAGTTCATCGAATAAGTGTGTTTGTGTCATTGGATGAATATTTACGTCATTTTGTGCATCCCGAGGGTAATTCTAATCAATTTTCGTTCTTAAGGAATGTAGTTCATCGAATAAGTGTGCTTGTGTCTTTGGATGAATATTTACGTCATTTTGTGCATCCCAAGGCTAATTCTAATCACTTTTCGTTCTTATGGAATGTAGTTCATCCAATAAGTGCGTTTGTGTCATTAATTTAACATTTACGTCATTTTGTGCATCCCAAGTCTTATTCTAATCACTTTTCATTGTTAACCAATTTTGTTCATCCAATAAGTGCGTTTGTGTCATTAACTTAACATTTACGTTATTTTCTGCATCCCAAGGCTAATTGTCATCACTTTTTATTCTTAAGGAATGTAGTTCATCCAATAATTGTGTTTGTGTCATTGGATTAACATTTACGTCATTTTGTGCTTCCCCAGGCTTATTCTAATCATTTTTCGTTCTTAACCAATGTTGTTCATCCAATAAGTAGGTTTGTGTCATTAATTTATCATTGACGTCATTTAGTGCATCCCAAGGCTAATTCTTATCACTTTTCGTTCTTAAGGAATGTAGTTCATCCAATAAGTGCGTTTGAGTCATTCATTTAACATTTTCGTCATTTTGTGCATCCCAGAGCTTATTCAAATCACTTTTCGTTCTTAAAGAATGTAGTTCATCCAATAAGTGCGTTTGTGTCATTGGATGAACTATTACGTCATTTTGTGCAATCTTAGCCATAACTTTTCGTTGTTTACCAATGTTGTTTATAAATTTAACATTTACGTCATTTTGCGCATCCCAAGGCTAATTCTAATCACTTTTCGTGCTTATGGAATGTAGTTCATCCAATAAGTGCGTTTGTGTCATTAATTTAACATTTACGTCATTTTGTGCATCCCAAGTCTTATTCTAATCACTTTTCATTGTTAACCAATTTTGTTCATCCAATAAGTGCGTTTGTGTCATTAACCTAACATTTATGTCATTTTCTGCATCCCAAGGCTAATTGTCATCACTTTTTATTCTTAAGGAATGTAGTTCATCCAATAATTGTGTTTGTGTCATTGGATTAACATTTTGTTATTTTGTGCATCCCAAGGCTTATTCTAATCATTTTTCGTTCTTAACCAATGTTGTTCATCCAATAAGTAGGTTTGTGTCATTAATTTATCATTGACGTCATTTAGTGCATCCAAAGGCTAATTCTTATCACTTCTCGTTCTTAAGGAATGTAGTTCATCAAATAAGTGCGTTTGAGTCATTCATTTAACATTTTCGTCATTTTGTACATCCCAAAGCTTATTCAAATCACTTTTCGTTCTTAAAGAATGTAGTTCATCCAATAAGTGCGTTTGTGTCATTGGATGAACTATTACGTCATTTTGTGCATTTTTTAGGCATAACTTTTCGTTGTTTACCAATGTTGTTCATAAATTTAACATTTACGTCATTTTCTGCATCCCAAGGCTAATTCTAATCACTTTTCGTTCTTATGGAATGTAGTTCATCCAATAAGTACGTTTGTGTCATTAATTTAACATTTACGTCATTTTGTGCATCCCAAGGCTAATTCTAATCACTTTTCGTTCTTAAGGAATGTAGTTCATCCAATAAGTGCGTTTGTGTCATTGGATAAACTATTACGTCATTTTGTGCATTTTTTAGGCATAACTTTTCGTTGTTTACCAATGTTGTTTATAAATTTAACATTTACGTCATTTTGTGCATCTCAAGGCTAATTCTAATCACTTTTCGTTCTTATGGAATGTAGTTCATCCAATAAGTGCGTTTGTGTCCTTAATTTAACATTTACGTCATTTTGTGCATCCCAAGGCTAATTCTAATCACTTTTCGTTCTTAAGGAATGTAGTTCATCCAATAAGTGCGTTTGTGTCATTGGATAAACTATTACGTCATTTTGTGTATTTTTTAGGCATAACTTTTCGTTCTTTACCAATGTTGTTTATAAATTTAACATTTACGTCATTTTGTGCATCTCAAGGCTAATTCTAATCACTTTTCGTTCTTATGGAATGTAGTTCATCCAATAAGTGCGTTTGTGTCATTAATTTAACATTTACGTCATTTTGTGCATCTCAAGGCTAATTCTAATCAATTTTCGTTCTTATGGAATGTAGTTCATCCATTAAGTGCGTTTGTGTCATTAATTTAACATTTACGTCATTTTGTGCATCCCAAGGCTAATTCTAATCAATTTTCGTTCTTAAGGAATGTAGTTCATCGAATAAGTGTGTTTGTGTCATTGGATGAATATTTACGTCATTTTGTGCAAGGCTAATTGTCATCACTTTTTATTCTTAAGGAATGTAGTTCATCCAATAATTGTGTTTGTGTCATTGGATTAACATTTACGTCATTTTGTGCATCCCAAGGCTTATTCTAATCATTTTTCGTTCTTAACCAATGTTGTTCATCCAATAAGTAGGTTTGTGTCAGTAATTTATCATTGATGACATTTAGTGCATCCAAAGGCTAATTCTTATCACTTCTCGTTCTTAAGGAATGTAGTTCATCAAATAAGTGCGTTTGAGTCATTCATTTAACATTTTCGTCATTTTGTACATCCCAAAGCTTATTCAAATCACTTTTCGTTCGTAAAGAATGTAGTTCATCCAATAAGTGCGTTTGTGTCATTGGATGAACTATTACGTCATTTTGTGCATTTTTTAGGCATAACTTTTCGTTGTTTACCAATGTTGTTCATAAATTTAACATTTACGTCATTTTCTGCATCCCAAGGCTAATTCTAATCACTTTTCGTTCTTATGGAATATAGTTCATCCAATAAGTGCGTTTGTGTCATTAATTTACCATTTACGTCATTTTGTGCATCCCAAGGCTAATTCTAATCACTTTTCGTTCTTAAGGAATGTAGTTCATCCAACAAAGTGCGTTTGTGTCATTAATTTAACATTTACGTCATTATGTGCATCCCAAGTCTTATTCTAATCACTTTTCATTGTTAACCAATTTTGTTCATCCAATAAGTGCGTTTGTGTCATTAACTTAACATTTATGTCATTTTCTGCATCCCAAGGCTAATTGTCATGACTTTTTATTCTTAAGGAATGTAGTTCATCCAATAATTGTGTTTGTGTCATTGGATTAACATTTACGTCATTTTGTGCTTCCCAAGGCTTATTCTAATCATTTTTCGTTCTTAACCAATGTTGTTCATCCAATAAGTAGGTTTGTGTCATTAATTTATCATTGACGTCATTTAGTGCATCCCAAGGCTAATTCTTATCACTTCTCGTTCTTAAGGAATGTAGTTCATCAAATAAGTGCGTTTGAGTCATTCATTTAACATTTTCGTCATTTTGTACATCCCAAAGCTTATTCAAATCACTTTTCGTTCGTAAAGAATGTAGTTCATCCAATAAGTGCGTTTGTGTCATTGGATGAACTATTACGTCATTTTGTGCATTTTTTAGGCATAACTTTTCGTTGTTTACCAACGTTGTTCATAAATTTAACATTTACGTCATTTTCTGCATCCCAAGGCTAATTCTAATCACTTTTCGTTCTTATGGAATGTAGTTCATCCAATAAGTGCGTTTGTGTCATTAATTTACCATTTACGTCATTTTGTGCATCCCAAGGCTAATTCTAATCACTTTTCGTTCTTAAGGAATGTAGTTCATCCAATAAGTGCGTTTGTGTCATTGGATAAACTATTACGTCATTATGTGCATTTTTTAGGCATAACTTTTCGTTGTTTACCAATGTTGTTTATAAATTTAACATTTACGTCATTTTGTGCATCCCAAGGCTAATTCTAATCACTTTTCGTTCTTATGGAATGTAGTTCATCCAATAAGTGCGTTTGTGTCATTAATTTAACATTTACGTCATTTTGTGCATCCCAAGGCTAATTCTATTCAATTTTCGTTCTTAAGGAATGTAGTTCATCGAATAAGTGTGTTTGTGTCATTGGATGAATATTTACGTCATTTTGTGCATCCCAAGGGTAATTCTAATCAATTTTCGTTCTTAAGGAATGTAGTTCATCGAATAAGTGTGCTTGTGTCTTTGGATGAATATTTACGTCATTTTGTGCATCCCAAGGCTAATTCTAATCACTTTTCGTTCTTATGGAATGTAGTTCATCCAATAAGTGCGTTTGTGTCATTAATTTAACATTTACGTCATTTTGTGCATCCCAAGGCTAATTCTAATCAATTTTCGTTCTTAAGGAATGTAGTTCATCCAATAATTGTGTTTGGGTCATTGGATGAACATTTACGTCATTTTGTGCATCCCAAGTCTTATTCTAATCACTTTTCGTTCTTAAAGAATGTAGTTCATCCAATAAGTGCGTTTGTGTCATTGGATGAACTATTACGTCATTTTGTGCAATCTTAGGCATAACTTTTCGTTGTTTACCAATATTGTTTATAAATTTAACATTTACGTCATTTTGTGCATCCCAAGGCTAATTCTAATCACTTTTCGTTCTTATGGAATGTAGTTCATCCAATAAGTGCGTTTGTTTCATTAATTTAACATTTACATCATTTTGTGCATCCCAAGGCTAATTCTAATCACTTTTCGTTCTTAAGGAATGTAGTTCATCCAATAAGTGCGTTTGTGTCATTGGATAAACTATCACGTCATTTTGTGCATTTTTTAGGCATAACTTTTCGTTGTTTACCAATGTTGTTTATAAATTTAACATTTACGTCATTTTCTGCATCCCAAGGCTAATTCTAATCACTTTTCGTTCTTATGGAATATAGTTCATCCAATAAGTGCGTTTGTGTCATTAATTTACCATTTACGTCATTTTGTGCATCCCAAGGCTAATTCTAATCACTTTTCGTTCTTAAGGAATGTAGTTCATCCAACAAAGTGCGTTTGTGTCATTAATTTAACATTTACGTCATTATGTGCATCCCAAGTCTTATTCTAATCACTTTTCATTGTTAACCAATTTTGTTCATCCAATAAGTGCGTTTGTGTCATTAACTTAACATTTATGTCATTTTCTGCATCCCAAGGCTAATTGTCATGACTTTTTATTCTTAAGGAATGTAGTTCATCCAATAATTGTGTTTGTGTCATTGGATTAACATTTACGTCATTTTGTGCTTCCCAAGGCTTATTCTAATCATTTTTCGTTCTTAACCAATGTTGTTCATCCAATAAGTAGGTTTGTGTCATTAATTTATCATTGACGTCATTTAGTGCATCCCAAGGCTAATTCTTATCACTTCTCGTTCTTAAGGAATGTAGTTCATCAAATAAGTGCGTTTGAGTCATTCATTTAACATTTTCGTCATTTTGTACATCCCAAAGCTTATTCAAATCACTTTTCGTTCTTAAAGAATGTAGTTCATCCAATAAGTGCGTTTGTGTCATTGGATGAACTATTACGTCATTTTGTGCATTTTTTAGGCATAACTTTTGGTTGTTTACCAATGTTGTTCATAAATTTAACATTTACGTCATTTTGTGCATCCCAAGGCTAATTCTAATCACTTTTCGTTCTTATGGAATGTAGTTCATCCAATAAGTGCGTTTGTGTCATTAATTTAACATTTACGTCATTTTGTGCATCCCAAGGCTAATTCTAATCACTTTTCGTTCTTAAGGAATGTAGTTCATCCAATAAGTGCGTTTGTGTCATTGGATAAACTATTACGTCATTTTGTGCATTTTTTAGGCATAACTTTTCGTTGTTTACCAATGTTGTTTATAAATTTAACATTTACGTCATTTTGTGCATCTCAAGGCTAATTCTAATCACTTTTCGTTCTTATGGAATGTAGTTCATCCAATAAGTGCGTTTGTGTCATTAATTTAACATTTACGTCATTTTGTGAATCCCAAGGCTAATTCTAATCAATTTTCGTTCTTAAGGAATGTAGTTCATCGAATAAGTGTGTTTGTGTCATTGGATGAATATTTACGTCATTTTGTGCATCCCAAGGCTAATTCTAATCAATTTTTGTTCTTAAGGAATGTAGTTCATCGAATAAGTGTGTTTGTGTCTTTGGATGAATATTTACGTCATTTTGTGCATCCGAAGGCTAATTCTAATCATTTTTCGTTCTTATGGAATGTAGTTCATCCAATAAGTGCGTTTGTGTCATTAATTTAACATTTACGTCGTTTTGTGCATCTCAAGGCTAATTCTAATCAATTTTCGTTCTTATGGAAGGTAGTTCATCCAATAAGTGCGTTTGTGTCATTAATTTAACATTTACGTCATTTTGTGCATCCCAAGGCTAATTCTAATCAATTTTCGTTCTTAAGGAATGTAGTTCATCGAATAAGTGTGTTTGTGTCATTGGATGAATATTTACGTCATTTTGTGCATCCCAAGGCTAATTCTAATCACTTTTCGTTCTTATGGAATGTAGTTCATCCAATAAGTGCGTTTGTGTCATTAATTTAACATTTACGTCATTTTGTGCATCCCAAGTCTTATTCTAATCACCTTTTATTGTTAACCAATTTTGTTCATCCAATAAGTGCGTTTGTGTCATTAACTTAACATTTACGTCATTTTCTGCATCCCAAGGCTAATTGTCATCACTTTTTAGTCTTAAGGAATGTAGTTCATCCAATAATTGTGTTTGTGTCATTGGATTAACATTTACGTCATTCTGTGCTTCCCAAGGCTTATTCTAATCATTTTTCGTTCTTAACCAATGTTGTTCAGCCAATAAGTAGGTTTGTGTCATTAATTTATCATTGACGTCATTTAGTGCATCCCAAGGCTAATTCTTATCACTTCTCGTTCTTAAGGAATGTAGTTCATCAAATAAGTGCGTTTGAGTCATTCATTTAACATTTTCGTCATTTTGTACATCCCAAAGCTTATTCAAATCACTTTTCGTTCTTAAAGAATGTAGTTGATCCAATAAGTGCGTTTGTGTCATTGGATGAACTATTACGTCATTTTGTGCATTTTTTAGGCATAACTTTTCGTTGTTTACCAATGTTGTTCATAAATTTAACATTTACGTCATTTTCTGCATCCCAAGGCTAATTCTAATCACTTTTCGTTCTTATGGAATGTAGTTCATCCAATAAGTGCGTTTGTGTCATTAATTTAACATTTACGTCATTTTGTGCATCCCAAGGCTAATTCTAATCACTTTTCGTTCTTATGGAATGTAGTTCATCCAATAAGTGCGTTTGTGTCATTAATTTAACATTTACGTCATTTTGTGCATCCCAAGGCTAATTCTAATCAATTTTCGTTCTTAAGGAATGTAGTTCATCCAATAATTGTGTTTGGGTCATTGGATGAACATTTACGTCATTTTGTGCATCCCAAGTCTTATTCTAATCACTTTTCATTGTTAACCAATTTTGTTCATCCAATAAGTGCGTTTGTGTCATTAACTTAACATTTACGTCATTTTCTGCATCCCAAGGCTAATTGTCATCACTTTTTATTCTTAAGGAATGTAGTTCATCCAATAATTGTGTTTGTGTCATTGGATTAACATTTAAGTCATTTTGTGCTTCCCAAGGCTTATTCTAATCATTTTTCGTTCTTAACCAATGTTGTTCATCCAATAAGTAGGTTTGTGTCATTAATTTATCATTGACGTCATTTAGTGCATCCCAAGGCTAATTCTTATCACTTCTCGTTCTTAAGGAATGTAGTTCATCAAATAAGTGCGTTTGAGTCATTCATTTAACATTTTCGTCATTTTGTACATCCCAAAGCTTATTCAAATCACTTTTCGTTCTTAAAGAATGTAGTTGATCCAATAAGTGCGTTTGTGTCATTGGATGAACTATTACGTCATTTTGTGCATTTTTTAGGCATAACTTTTCGTTGTTTACCAATGTTGTTCATAAATTTAACATTTACGTCATTTTCTGCATCCCAAGGCTAATTCTAATCACTTTTCGTTCTTATGGAATGTAGTTCATCCAATAAGTGCGTTTGTGTCATTAATTTAACATTTACGTCATTTTGTGCATCCCAAGGCTAATTCTAATCAATTTTCGTTCTTAAGGAATGTAGTTCATCCAATAATTGTGTTTGGGTCATTGGATGAACATTTACGTCATTTTGTGCATCCCAAGTCTTATTCTAATCACTTTTCATTGTTAACCAATTTTGTTCATCCAATAAGTGCGTTTGTGTCATTAACTTAACATTTACGTCATTTTCTGCATCCCAAGGCTAATTGTCATCACTTTTTATTCTTAAGGAATGTAGTTCATCCAATAATTGTGTTTGTGTCATTGGATTAACATTTACGTCATTTTGTGCTTCCCAAGGCTTATTCTAATCATTTTTCGTTCTTAACCAATGTTGTTCATCCAATAAGTAGGTTTGTGTCATTAATTTATCATTGACGTCATTTAGTGCATCCCAAGGCTAATTCTTATCACTTCTCGTTCTTAAGGAATGTAGTTCATCAAATAAGTGCGTTTGAGTCATTCATTTAACATTTTCGTCATTTTGTACATCCCAAAGCTTATTCAAATCACTTTTCGTTCGTAAAGAATGTAGTTCATCCAATAAGTGCGTTTGTGTCATTGGATGAACTATTACGTCATTTTGTGCATTTTTTAGGCATAACTTTTCGTTGTTTACCAACGTTGTTCATAAATTTAACATTTACGTCATTTTGTGCATCCCAAGGCTAATTCTAATCACTTTTTGTTCTTATGGAATGTAGTTCATCCAATAAGTGCGTTTGTGTCATTAATTTAACATTTACGTCATTTTGTGCTTCCCAAGTCTTATTCTAATCACTTTTCATTGTTAACCAATTTTGTTCATCCAATAAGTGCGTTTGTGTCATTAACTTAACATTTACGTCATTTTCTGCATCCCAAGGCTAATTGTCATCACTTTTTATTCTTAAGGAATGTAGTTCATCCAATAATTGTGTTTGTGTCATTGGATTAACATTTACGTCATTTTGTGCTTCCCAAGGCTTATTCTAATCATTTTTCGTTCTTAACCAATGTAGTTCATCCAATAAGTAGGTTTGTGTCATTAATTTATCATTGACGTCATTTAGTGCATCCCAAGGCTAATTCTTATGACTTCTCGTTGTTAAGGAATGTAGTTCATCCAATAATTGCGTTTGAGTCATTCATTTAACATTTTCGTCATTTTGTGCATCCCAGAGCTTATTCAAATCACTTTTCGTTCTTAAAGAACGTAGTTCATCCAATAAGTGCGTTTGTGTCATTGGATGAACTATTACGTCATTTTGTGCAATCTTAGGCATAACTTTTCGTTGTTAACCAATGTTGTCCATTCAATAAGTGCGTTTGTGTCATTAATTTAATATTGACGTCATTTTGTGCATCCCAAGGCTAATTCTAATCACTTTTCGTTCTTAAGGAATGTAGTTCATCCAATAAGTGCGTTTGTGTCATTGGATAAACTATTACTTCATTTTGTGCATTTTTTAGGCATCACTTTTTGTTGTTTACCAATGTTGTTTATAAATTTAACATTTACGTCATTTTGTGCATCCCAAGGCTAATTCTAATCACTTTTCGTTCTTATGGAATGTAGTTCATCCAATAAGTGCGTTTGTGTCATTAATTTAACATTTACGTCATTTTGTGCATCCCAAGTCTTATTCTAATCACTTTTCATTGTTAACCAATTTTGTTCATCCAATAAGTGCGTTTGTGTCATTAACTTAACATTTATGTCATTTTCTGCATCCCAAGGCTAATTGTCATGACTTTTTATTCTTAAGGAATGTAGTTCATCCAATAATTGTGTTTGTGTCATTGGATTAACATTTACGTCATTTTGTGCTTCCCAAGGCTTATTCTAATCATTTTTCGTTCTTAACCAATGTTGTTCATCCAATAAGTAGGTTTGTGTCATTAATTTATCATTGACGTCATTTAGTGCATCCCAAGGCTAATTCTTATCACTTCTCGTTCTTAAGGAATGTAGTTCATCAAATAAGTGCGTTTGAGTCATTCATTTAACATTTTCGTCATTTTGTACATCCCAAAGCTTATTCAAATCACTTTTCGTTCGTAAAGAATGTAGTTCATCCAATAAGTGCGTTTGTGTCATTGGATGAACTATTACGTCATTTTGTGCATTTTTTAGGCATAACTTTTCGTTGTTTACCAACGTTGTTCATAAATTTAACATTTACGTCATTTTCTGCATCCCAAGGCTAATTCTAATCACTTTTCGTTCTTATGGAATGTAGTTCATCCAATAAGTGCGTTTGTGTCATTAATTTACCATTTACGTCATTTTGTGCATCCCAAGGCTAATTCTAATCACTTTTCGTTCTTAAGGAATGTAGTTCATCCAATAAGTGCGTTTGTGTCATTGGATAAACTATTACGTCATTATGTGCATTTTTTAGGCATAACTTTTCGTTGTTTACCAATGTTGTTTATAAATTTAACATTTACGTCATTTTGTGCATCCCAAGGCTAATTCTAATCACTTTTCGTTCTTATGGAATGTAGTTCATCCAATAAGTGCGTTTGTGTCATTAATTTAACATTTACGTCATTTTGTGCATCCCAAGGCTAATTCTAATCAATTTTCGTTCTTCAGGAATGTAGTTCATCGAATGAGTGTGTTTGTGTCATTGGATGAATATTTACGTCATTTTGTGCATCCCAAGGGTAATTCTAATCAATTTTCGTTCTTAAGGAATGTAGTTCATCGAATAAGTGTGTTTGTGTCTTTGGATGAATATTTACGTCATTTTGTGCATCCCAAGGCTAATTCTAATCACTTTTCGTTCTTATGGAATGTAGTTCATCCAATAATGCGTTTGTGTCATTAATTTAACATTTACGTCATTTTGTGCATCCCAAGGCTAATTCTAATCAATTTTCTTTCTTAAGGAATGTAGTTCATCCAATAATTGTGTTTGGGTCATTGGATGAACATTTACGTCATTTTGTGCATCCCAAGTCTTATTCTAATCACTTTTCATTGTTAACCAATTTTGTTCATCCAATAAGTGCGTTTGTGTCATTAACTTAACATTTACGTCATTTTCTGCATCCCAAGGCTAATTGTCATCACTTTTTATTCTTAAGGAATGTAGTTCGTCCAATAATTGTGTTTGTGTCATTGGATTAACATTTACGTCATTTTGTGCTTCCCAATGCTTATTCTAATCATTTTTCGTTCTTAACCAATGTTGTTCATCCAATAAGTAGGTTTGTGTCATTAATTTATCATTGACGTCATTTAGTGCATCCCAAGGCTAATTCTTATCACTTCTCGTTCTTAAGGAATGTAGTTCATCCAATAAGTGCGTTTGAGTCATTCATTAAACATTTTCGTCATTTTGTGCATCCCAGAGCTTATTCAAATCACTTTGCGTTCTTAAAGAATGTAGTTCATCCAATAAGTGCGTTTGTGTCATTGGATGAACTATTACGTCATTCTGTGCAATCTTAGGCATAACTTTTCGTTGTTAACCAATGTTGTCCATTCAATAAGTGCGTTTGTGTCATTAATTTAACATTGACGTCATTTTGTGCATCCCAAGGCTAATTCTAATCACTTTTCGTTCTTAAAGAATGTAGTTCATCCAATAAGTGCGTTTGTGTCATTGGATGAACTATTACTTCATTTTGTGCATTTTTTAGGCATAACTTTTCGTTGTTTACCAATGTTGTTTATAAATTTAACATTTACGTCATTTTGTGCATCCCAAGGCTAATTCTAATCACTTTTCGTTCTTATGGAATGTAGTTCATCCAATAAGTGCGTTTGTGTCATTAATTTAACATTTACGTCATTTTGTGCATCCCAAGTCTTTTTCTAATCACTTTTCATTGTTAACCAATTTTGTTCATCCAATAAGTGCGTTTGTGTCATTAACTTAACATTTACATCATTTTCTGCATCCCAAGGCTAATTGTCATCACTTTTTATTCTTAAGGAATGTAGTTCATCCAATAATTGTGTTTGTGTCATTGGATTAACATTTACGTCATTTTGTGCTTCCCAAGGCTTATCTAATCATTTTTCGTTCTTAACCAATGTTGTTCATCCAATAAGTAGGTTTGTGTCATTAATTTATCATTGACGTCATTTAGTGCATCCCAAGGCTAATTCTTATCACTTCTCGTTCTTAAGGAATGTAGTTCATCCAATAAGTGCGTTTGAGTCATTCATTTAACATTTTCGTCATTTTGTGCATCCTAGAGCTTATTCAAATCACTTTTCGTTCTTAAAGAATGTAGTTCATCCAATAAGTGCGTTTGTGTCATTGGATGAACTATTACTTCATTTTGTGCATTTTTTAGGCATAACTTTTCGTTGTTTACCAATGTTGTTTATAAATTTAACATTTACGTCATTTTGTGCATCCCAAGGCTAATTCTAATCACTTTTCGTTCTTATGGAATGTAGTTCATCCAATAAGTGCGTTTGTGTCATTAATTTAACATTTACGTCATTTTGTGCATCCCAATTCTTTTTCTAATCACTTTTCATTGTTAACCAATTTTGTTCATCCAATAAGTGCGTTTGTGTCATTAACTTAACATTTACATCATTTTCTGCATCCCAAGGCTAATTGTCATCACTTTTTATTCTTAAGGAATGTAGTTCATCCAATAATTGTGTTTGTGTCATTGGATTAACATTTACGTCATTTTGTGCTTCCCAAGGCTTATCTAATCATTTTTCGTTCTTAACCAATGTTGTTCATCCAATAAGTAGGTTTGTGTCATTAATTTATCATTGACGTCATTTAGTGCATCCCAAGGCTAATTCTTATCACTTCTCGTTCTTAAGGAATGTAGTTCATCCAATAAGTGCGTTTGAGTCATTCATTTAACATTTTCGTCATTTTGTGCATCCTAGAGCTTATTCAAATCACTTTTCGTTCTTAAAGAATGTAGTTCATCCAATAAGTGCGTTTGTGTCATTGGATGAACTATTACTTCATTTTGTGCATTTTTTAGGCATAACTTTTCGTTGTTTACCAATGTTGTTTATAAATTTAACATTTACGTCATTTTGTGCATCCCAAGGCTAATTCTAATCACTTTTCGTTCTTATGGAATGTAGTTCATCCAATAAGTGCGTTTGTGTCATTAATTTAACATTTACGTCATTTTGTGCATCCCAATTCTTTTTCTAATCACTTTTCATTGTTAACCAATTTTGTTCATCCAATAAGTGCGTTTGTGTCATTAACTAAACATTTACATCATTTTCTGCATCCCAAGGCTAATTGTCATCACTTTTTATTCTTAAGGAATGTAGTTCATCCAATAATTGTGTTTGTGTCATTGGATTAACATTTACGTCATTTTGTGCTTCCCAAGGCTTATCTAATCATTTTTCGTTCTTAACCAATGTTGTTCATCCAATAAGTAGGTTTGTGTCATTAATTTATCATTGACGTCATTTAGTGCATCCCAAGGCTAATTCTTATCACTTCTCGTTCTTAATGAATGTAGTTCATCCAATAAGTGCGTTTGAGTCATTCATTTAACATTTTCGTCATTTTGTGCATCCTAGAGCTTATTCAAATCACTTTTCGTTCTTAAAGAATGTAGTTTTATCCAATAAGTGCGTTTGTGTCATTGGATGAACTATTACGTCATTTTGTGCAATCTTAGGCATAACTTTTCGTTGTTTACCAATATTGTTTATAAATTTAACATTTACGTCATTTTGTGCATCCCAAGGCTAATTCTAATCACTTTTCCTTCTTATGGAATGTAGTTCATCCAATAAGTGCGTTTGTGTCATTAATTTAACATTTACGTCATTTTGTGCATCCCAAGGCTAATTCTATTCACTTTTCGTTCTTAAGGAATGTAGTTCATCCAATTAGTACGTTTGTGTCATTGGATAAACTATTACGTCATTTTGTGCATTTTTTAGGCATAACTTTTCGTTGTTTACCAATATTGTTTATAAATTTAACATTTACGTCATTTTGTGCATCTCAAGGCTAATTCTAATCACTTTTCGTTCTTATGGAATGTAGTTCATCCAATAAGTGCGTTTGTGTCATTAATTTAACATTTACGTCATTTTGTGCATCCCAAGGCTAATTCTAATCACTTTTCGTTCTTATGGAATGTAGTTCATCCAATAAGTGCGTTTGTGTCATTAATTTAACATCTACGTCATTTTGTGCATCCCAAGGCTAATTCTAATCAATTTTCGTTCTTAAGGAATGTAGTTCATCCAATAATTGTGTTTGTGTCATTGGATTAACATTTACGTCATTTTGTGCATCCCAAGGCTTATTCTAATCATTTTTCGTTCTTAACCAATGTTGTTCATCCAATAAGTAGGTTTGTGTCATTAATTTATCATTGACGTCATTTAGTGCATCCAAAGGCTAATTCTTATCACTTCTCGTTCTTAAGGAATGTAGTTCATCAAATAAGTGCGTTTGAGTCATTCATTTAACATTTTCGTCATTTTGTACATCCCAAAGCTTATTCAAATCACTTTTCGTTCTTGAAGAATGTAGTTCATCCAATAAGTGCGTTTGTGTCATTGGATGAACTATTACGTCATTTTGTGCATTTTTTAGGCATAACTTTTCGTTGTTTACCAATGTTGTTCATAAATTTAACATTTACGTCATTTTCTGCATCCCAAGGCTAATTCTAATCACTTTTCGTTCTTATGGAATGTAGTTCATCCAATAAGTGCGTTTGTGTCATTAATTTAACATTTACGTCATTTTGTGCATCCCAAGGCTAATTCTAATCACTTTTCGTTCTTATGGAATGTAGTTCATCCAATAAGTGCGTTTGTGTCATTAATTTAACATTTACGTCATTTTGTGCATCCCAAGGCTAATTCTAATCAATTTTCGTTCTTAAGGAATGTAGTTCATCCAATAATTGTGTTTGTGTCATTGGATTAACATTTACGTCATTTTGTGCATCCCAAGGCTTATTCTAATCATTTTTCGTTCTTAACCAATGTTGTTCATCCAATAAGTAGGTTTGTGTCATTAATTTATCATTGACGTCATTTAGTGCATCCCAAGGCTAATTCTTATCACTTCTCGTTCTTAAGGAATGTAGTTCATCCAATAAGTGCGTTTGAGTCATTCATTTAACATTTTCGTCATTTTGTGCATCCTAGAGCTTATTCAAATCACTTTTCGTTCTTAAAGAATGTAGTTCATCCAATAAGTGCGTTTGTGTCATTGGATGAACTATTACGTCATTTTGTGCAATCTTAGCCATAACTTTTCGTTGTTTACCAATGTTGTTTTTAAATTTAACATTTACGTCATTTTGCGCATCCCAAGGCTAATTCTAATCACTTTTCGTGCTTATGGAATGTAGTTCATCCAATAAGTGCGTTTGTGTCATTAATTTAACATTTACGTCATTTTGTGCATCCCAAGTCTTATTCTAATCACTTTTCATTGTTAACCAATTTTGTTCATCCAATAAGTGCGTTTGTGTCATTAACCTAACATTTATGTCATTTTCTGCATCCCAAGGCTAATTGTCATCACTTTTTATTCTTAAGGAATGTAGTTCATCCAATAATTGTGTTTGTGTCATTGGATTAACATTTACGTCATTTTGTGCATCCCAAGGCTTATTCTAATCATTTTTCGTTCTTAACCAATGTTGTTCATCCAATAAGTAGGTTTGTGTCATTAATTTATCATTGACGTCATTTAGTGCATCCAAAAGCTAATTCTTATCACTTCTCGTTCTTAAGGAATGTAGTTCATCAAATAAGTGCGTTTGAGTCATTCATTTAACATTTTCGTCATTTTGTACATCCCAAAGCTTATTCAAATCACTTTTCGTTTTTAAAGATTGTAGTTCATCCAATAAGTGCGTATGTGTCATTGGATGAACTATTACGTCATTTTGTGCATTTTTTAGGCATAAGTTTTCGTTGTTTACCAATGTTGTTCATAAATTTAACATTTACGTCATTTTCTGCATCCCAAGGCTAATTCTAATCACTTTTCGTTTTTATGGAATGTAGTTCATCCAATAAGTGAGTTTGTGTCATTAATTTAACATTTACGTCATTTTGTGCATCCCAAGGCTAATTCTAATCACTTTTCGTTCTTAAGGAATGTAATTCATCCAATAAGTGCGTTTGTGTCATTGGATAATCTATTACGTCATTTTGTGCATTTTATAGGCATACCTTTTCGTTGTTTACCAATATTGTTTATAAATTTAACATTTACTTCATTTTGTGCTTCCCAAGGCTAGTTCTAATCACTTTTCGTTCTTATGGAATGTAGTTCATCCAATAAGTGCGTTTGTGTCATTAATTTAACATTTACGTCATTTTGTGCATCCCAAGGCTAATTCTAATCACTTTTCGTTCTTAAGGAATGTAGTTCATCCAATAAGTGCGTTTGTGTCATTGGATAAACTATTACGTCATTTTGTGTATTTTTTAGGCATAACTTTTCGTTCTTTACCAATGTTGTTTATAAATTTAACATTTACGTCATTTTGGGCATCTCAAGGCTAATTCTAATCACTTTTCGTTCTTATGGAATGTAGTTCATCCAATAAGTGCGTTTGTGTCATTAATTTAACATTTACATCATTTTGTGCATCTCAAGGCTAATTCTAATCAATTTTCGTTCTTATGGAATGTAGTTCATCCATCAAGTGCGTTTGTGTCATTAATTTAACATTTACGTCATTTTGTGCATCTCAAGGCTAATTCTAATCAATTTTCGTTCTTAAGGAATGTAGTTCATCGAATAAGTGTGTTTGTGTCATTGGATGAATATTTACGTCATTTTGTGCAAGGCTAATTGTCATCACTTTTTATTCTTAAGGAATGTAGTTCATCCAATAATTGTGTTTGTGTCATTGGATTAACATTTACGTCATTTTGTGCATCCCAAGGCTTATTCTAATCATTTTTCGTTCTTAACCAATGTTGTTCATCCAATAAGTAGGTTTGTGTCATTAATTTATCATTGACGACATTTAGTGCATCCAAAGGCTAATTCTTATCACTTCTCGTTCTTAAGGAATGTAGTTCATCAAATAAGTGCGTTTGAGTCATTCATTTAACATTTTCGTCATTTTGTACATCCCAAAGCTTATTCAAATCACTTTTCGTTCGTAAAGAATGTAGTTCATCCAATAAG
>JBBPBO010001984.1:41934874-42005976 GCA_037974295.1 Cicer cuneatum | reverse complement strand
TACGTCATTTTGTGCATCCCAAGGCTAATTCTAATCAATTTTCGTTCTTAAGGAATGTAGTTCATCCAATAATTGTGTTTGTGTCATTGGATTAACATTTACGTCATTTTGTGCATCCCAAGGCTTATTCTAATCATTTTTCGTTCTTAACCAATGTTGTTCATCCAATAAGTAGGTTTGTGTCATTAATTTATCATTGACGTCATTTAGTGCATCCAAAGGCTAATTCTTATCACTTCTCGTTCTTAAGGAATGTAGTTCATCAAATAAGTGCGTTTGAGTCATTCATTTAACATTTTCGTCATTTTGTACATCCCAAAGCTTATTCAAATCACTTTTCGTTCTTAAAGAATGTAGTTCATCCAATAAGTGCGTTTGTGTCATTGGATGAACTATTACGTCATTTTGTGCATTTTTTAGGCATAACTTTTGGTTGTTTACCAATGTTGTTCATAAATTTAACATTTACGTCATTTTTTGCATCCCAAGGCTAATTCTAATCACTTTTCGTTCTTATGGAATGTAGTTCATCCAATAAGTGCGTTTGTGTCATTAATTTAACATTTACGTCATTTTGTGCATCCCAAGGCTAATTCTAATCACTTTTCGTTCTTATGGAATGTAGTTCATCCAATAAGTGCGTTTGTGTCATTAATTTAACATTTACGTCATTTTGTGCATCCCAAGGCTAATTCTAATCAATTTTCGTTCTTAAGGAATGTAGTTCATCGAATAAGTGTGTTTGTGTCATTGGATGAATATTTACGTCATTTTGTGCAAGGCTAATTGTCATCACTTTTTATTCTTAAGGAATGTAGTTCATCCAATAATTGTGTTTGTGTCATTGGATTAACATTTACGTCATTTTGTGCATCCCAAGGCTTATTCTAATCATTTTTCGTTCTTAACCAATGTTGTTCATCCAATAAGTAGGTTTGTGTCATTAATTTATCATTGACGACATTTAGTGCATCCAAAGGCTAATTCTTATCACTTCTCGTTCTTAAGGAATGTAGTTCATCAAATAAGTGCGTTTGAGTCATTCATTTAACATTTTCGTCATTTTGTACATCCCAAAGCTTATTCAAATCACTTTTCGTTCGTAAAGAATGTAGTTCATCCAATAAGCGCGTTTGTGTCATTGGATGAACTATTACGTCATTTTGTGCATTTTTTAGGCATAACTTTTCGTTGTTTACCAATGTTGTCCATAAATTTAACATTTACGTCATTTTCTGCATCCCAAGGCTAATTCTAATCACTTTTCGTTCATATGGAATGTAGTTCATCCAATAAGTGCGTTTGTGTCATTAATTTACCATTTACGTCATTTTGTGCATCCCAAGGCTAATTCTAATCACTTTTCGTTCTTAAGGAATGTAGTTCATCCAATAAGTGCGTTTGTGTCATTGGATAAACTATTACGTCATTATGTGCATTTTTTAGGCATAACTTTTCGTTGTTTACCAATGTTGTTTATAAATTTAACATTTACGTCATTTTGTGCATCCCAAGGCTAATTCTAATCACTTTTCGTTCTTATGGAATGTAGTTCATCCAATAAGTGCGTTTGTGTCATTAATTTAACATTTACGTCATTTTGTGCATCCCAAGGCTAATTCTATTCAATTTTCGTTCTTAAGGAATGTAGTTCATCGAATAAGTGTGTTTGTGTCATTGGATGAATATTTACGTCATTTTGTGCATCCCAAGGGTAATTCTAATCAATTTTCGTTCTTAAGGAATGTAGTTCATCGAATAAGTGTGCTTGTGTCTTTGGATGAATATTTACGTCATTTTGTGCATCCCAAGGCTAATTCTAATCACTTTTCGTTCTTATGGAATGTAGTTCATCCAATAAGTGCGTTTGTGTCATTAATTTAACATTTACGTCATTTTGTGCATCCCAAGGCTAATTCTAATCAATTTTCGTTCTTAAGGAATGTAGTTCATCCAATAATTGTGTTTGGGTCATTGGATGAACATTTACGTCATTTTGTGCATCCCAAGTCTTATTCTAATCACTTTTCATTGTTAACCAATTTTGTTCATCCAATAAGTGCGTTTGTGTCATTAACTTAACATTTACGTCATTTTCTGCATCCCAAGGCTAATTGTCATCACTTTTTATTCTTAAGGAATGTAGTTCATCCAATAATTGTGTTTGTGTCATTGGATTAACATTTACGTCATTTTGTGCTTCCCAAGGCTTATTCTAATCATTTTTCGTTCTTAACCAATGTTGTTCATCCAATAAGTAGGTTTGTGTCATTAATTTATCATTGACGTCATTTAGTGCATCCCAACGCTAATTCTTATCACTTCTCGTTCTTAAGGAATGTAGTTCATCCAATAAGTGCGTTTGAGTCATTCATTAAACAATTTCGTCATTTTGTGCATCCCAGAGCTTATTCAAATCACTTTGCGTTCTTAAAGAATATAGTTCATCCAATAAGTGCGTTTGTGTCATTGGATGACCTATTACGTCATTTTGTGCAATCTTAGGCATAACTTTTCGTTGTTAACCAATGTTGTCCATTCAATAAGTGCGTTTGTGTCATTAATTTAACATTGACGTCATTTTGTGCATCCCAAGGCTAATTCTAATCACTTTTCGTTCTTAAAGAATGTAGTTCATCCAATAAGTGCGTTTGTGTCATTGGATGAACTATTACGTCATTTTGTGCATTTTTTAGGCATAACTTTTCGTTGTTTACCAATGTTGTTTATAAATTTAACATTTACGTCATTTTGTGCATCCCAAGGCTAATTCTAATCACTTTTCGTTCTTATGGAATGTAGTTCATCCAATAAGTGCGTTTGTGTCATTAATTTAACATTTACGTCATTTTGTGCATCCCAAGTCTTATTCTAATCACTTTTCATTGTTAACCAATTTTGTTCATCCAATAAGTGCGTTTGTGTCATTAACTTAACATTTACATCATTTTCTGCATCCCAAGGCTAATTGTCATCACTTTTTATTCTTAAGGAATGTAGTTCATCCAATAATTGTGTTTGTGTCATTGGATTAACATTTACGTCATTTTGTGCTTCCCAAGGCTTATCTAATCATTTTTCGTTCTTAACCAATGTTGTTCATCCAATAAGTAGGTTTGTGTCATTAATTTATCATTGACGTCATTTAGTGCATCCCAAGGCTAATTCTTATCACTTCTCGTTCTTAAGGAATGTAGTTCATCCAATAAGTGCGTTTGAGTCATTCATTTAACATTTTCGTCATATTGTGCATCTTAGAGCTTATTCAAATCACTTTTCGTTCTTAAAGAATGTAGTTCATCCAATAAGTGCGTTTGTGTCATTGGATGAACTATTACGTCATTTTGTGCAATCTTAGGCATAACTTTTCGTTGTTTACCAATATTGTTTATAAATTTAACATTTACGTCATTTTGTGCATCCCAAGGCTAATTCTAATCACTTTTCGTTCTTATGGAATGTAGTTCATCCAATAAGTGCGTTTGTTTCATTAATTTAACATTTACCTCATTTTGTGCATCCCAAGGCTAATTCTAATCACTTTTCGTTCTTAAGGAATGTAGTTCATCCAATAAGTGCGTTTGTGTCATTGGATAAACTATTACGTCATTTTGTGCATTTTTTAGGCATAACTTTTCGTTGTTTACCAATGTTGTTTATAAATTTAACATTTACGTCATTTTGTGCATCTCAAGGCTAATTCTAATCACTTTTCGTTCTTATGGAATGTAGTTCATCCAATAAGTGCGTTTGTGTCATTAATTTAACATTTACGTCATTTTGTGCATCCCAAGGCTAATTCTAATCACTTTTCGTTCTTATGGAATGTAGTTCGTCCAATAAGTGCATTTGTGTCATTAATTTAACATTTACGTCATTTTGTGCATCCCAAGGCTAATTCTAATCAATTTTCGTTCTTAAGGAATGTAGTTCATCCAATAATTGTGTTTGTGTCATTGGATTAACATTTACGTCATTTTGTGCATCCCAAGGCTTATTCTAATCATTTTTCGTTCTTAACCAATGTTGTTCATCCAATAAGTAGGTTTGTGTCATTAATTTATCATTGACGTCATTTAGTGTATCCAAAGGCTAATTCTTGTCACTTCTCGTTCTTAAGGAATGTAGTTCATCAAATAAGTGCGTTTGAGTCATTCATTTAACATTTTCGTCATTTTGTACATCCCAAAGCTTATTCAAATCACTTTTCGTTCTTGAAGAATGTAGTTCATCCAATAAGTGCGTTTGTGTCATTGGATAAACTATTACGTCATTTTGTGCATTTTTTATAAATAACTTTTCGTTGTATACCAATGTTGTTCATAAATTTAACATTTACGTCATTTTCTGCATCCCAAGGCTAATTCTAATCACTTTTCGTTCTTATGGAATGTAGTTCATCCAATAAGTGCGTTTGTGTCATTAATTTAACATTTACGTCATTTTGTGCATCCCAAGGCTAATTCTAATCAATTTTCGTTCTTAAGGAATGTAGTTCATCGAATAAGTGTGTTTGTGTCATTGGATGAATATTTACGTCATTTTGTGCATCCCAAGGCTAATTCTAATCACTTTTCGTTCTTATGGAATGTAGTTCATCCAATAAGTGCGTTTGTGTCATTAATTTAACATTTACGTCATTTTGTGCATCCCAAGTCTTATTCTAATCACCTTTTATTGTTAACCAATTTTGTTCATCCAATAAGTGCGTTTGTGTCATTAACTTAACATTTACGTCATTTTCTGCATCCCAAGGCTAATTGTCATCACTTTTTAGTCTTAAGGAATGTAGTTCATCCAATAATTGTGTTTGTGTCATTGGATTAACATTTACGTCATTCTGTGCTTCCCAAGGCTTATTCTAATCATTTTTCGTTCTTAACCAATGTTGTTCAGCCAATAAGTAGGTTTGTGTCATTAATTTATCATTGACGTCATTTAGTGCATCCCAAGGCTAATTCTTATCACTTCTCGTTCTTAAGGAATGTAGTTCATCAAATAAGTGCGTTTGAGTCATTCATTTAACATTTTCGTCATTTTGTACATCCCAAAGCTTATTCAAATCACTTTTCGTTCTTAAAGAATGTAGTTGATCCAATAAGTGCGTTTGTGTCATTGGATGAACTATTACGTCATTTTGTGCATTTTTTAGGCATAACTTTTCGTTGTTTACCAATGTTGTTCATAAATTTAACATTTACGTCATTTTCTGCATCCCAAGGCTAATTCTAATCACTTTTCGTTCTTATGGAATGTAGTTCATCCAATAAGTGCGTTTGTGTCATTAATTTAACATTTACGTCATTTTGTGCATCCCAAGGCTAATTCTAATCACTTTTCGTTCTTATGGAATGTAGTTCATCCAATAAGTGCGTTTGTGTCATTAATTTAACATTTACGTCATTTTGTGCATCCCAAGGCTAATTCTAATCAATTTTCGTTCTTAAAGAATGTAGTTCATCCAATAAGTGCGTTTGTGTCATTGGATGAACTATTACGTCATTTTGTGCAATCTTAGGCATAACTTTTCGTTGTTAACCAATGTTGTCCATTCAATAAGTGCGTTTGTGTCATTAATTTAACATTGACGTCATTTTGTGCATCCCAAGGCTAATTCTAATCACTTTTCGTTCTTAAAGAATGTAGTTCATCCAATAAGTGCGTTTGTGTTATTGGATAAACTATTACGTCATTTTGTGCATTTTTTAGGCATAACTTTTCGTTGTTTACCAATGTTGTTTATAAATTTAACATTTACGTCATTTTGTGCATCCCAAGGCTAATTCTAATCACTTTTCGTTCTTATGGAATGTAGTTCATCCAATAAGTGCGTTTGTGTCATTAATTTAACATTTACGTCATTTTGTGCATCCCAAGTCTTGTTCTAATCACTTTTCATTGTTAACCAATTTTGTTCATCCAATAAGTGCGTTTGTGTCATTAACTTAACATTTATGTCATTTTCTGCATCCCAAGGCTAATTGTCATCACTTTTTATTCTTAAGGAATGTAGTTCATCCAATAATTGTGTTTGTGTCATTGGATTAACATTTACGTCATTTTGTGCATCCCAAGGCTTATTCTAATCATTTTTCGTTCTTAACCAATGTTGTTCATCCAATAAGTAGGTTTGTGTCATTAATTTATCATTGACGTCATTTAGTGCATCCAAAGGCTAATTCTTATCACTTCTCGTTCTTAAGGAATGTAGTTCATCAAATAAGTGCGTTTGAGTCATTTATTTAACATTTTCGTCATTTTGTACATCCCAAAGCTTATTCAAATCACTTATCGTTCTTAAAGAATGTAGTTCATCCAATAAGTGCGTTTGTGTCATTGGATGAACTATTACGTCATTTTGTGCATTCTTAGGCGTAACTTTTCGTTGTTAACCAATGTTGTTCTTTCAATAAGTGCGTTTGTGTCATTAATTTAACATTTACATCATTTTGTGCATCCCAAGGCTTCTTCTAATCACTTTTCATTCTTAAAAAATGTTGTTCATCCAATAAGTGCGTTTGTGTCCTTAATTTATCATTGACGTCATTTTGTGCATCCCAAGGCTAATTCTAATCACTTTTCGTTCTTAAGGAATGTAGTTCATCCAATAAGTTCGTTTGTGTCATTAATTTAACATTTACGTCATTTTGTGCATCCCAAGGCTAATTCTAATCACTTTTCGTTCTTAAGGAATGTAGTTCATCCAATAAGTGCGTTTGTGTCATTGGATAAACTATTACGTCATTTTGTGCATTTTTTAGGCATAACTTTTCGTTGTTTACCAAAGTTGTTTATAAATTTAACATTTACGTCATTTTGTGCATCTCAAGGCTAATTCTAATCACTTTTCGTTCTTATGGAATGTAGTTCATCCAATAAGTGCGTTTGTGTCATTAATTTAACATTTACGTCATTTTGTGCATCCCAAGGCTAATTCTAATCACTTTTCGTTCTTAAGGAATGTAGTTCATCCAATAAGTGCGTTTGTGTCATTGGATAAACTATTACGTCATTTTGTGCATTTTTTAGGCATAACTTTTCGTTGTTTACCAATGTTGTTCATGAATTTAACATTTACGTCATTTTCTGCATCCCAAGGCTAATTCTAATCACTTTTCGTTCTTATGGAATGTAGTTCATCCAATAAGTGCGTTTGTGTCATTAATTTAACATTTACGTCATTTTGTGCATCCCAAGGCAAATTCTAATCACTTTTCGTTCTTAAGGAATGTAGTTCATCCAATAAGTGCGTTTGTGTCATTGGATAAACTATTACGTCATTTTGTGCATTTTTTAGGCATAACTTTTCGTTGTTTACCAATGTTGTTTATAAATTTAACATTTACGTCTTTTTGTGCATCCCAAGGCTAATTCTAATCACTTTTCGTTCTTATGGAATGTAGTTCATCCAATAAGTGTGTTTGTGTCATTAATTTAACATTTACGTCATTTTGTGACTTTTCGTTCTTATGGAATGTAGTTCATCCAATAAGTGCGTTTGTGTCATTAATTTAACATTTACGTCATTTTGTGCATCGCAAGGCTTATTCTAATCACTTTTTATTCTTAACAAATGTTCTTTATCCAATAAGTGCGTTTGTGTCCTTAATTTATCATTGACGTCATTTTGTGCATCCCAAGGCTAATTCTAATCACTTTTCGTTCTTAAGGAATGTAGTTCATCCAATAAGTTCGTTTGTGTCATTGGATAAACTATTACGTCATTTTGTGCATTTTTTATGCATAACTTTTCGTTGTTTACCAATGTTGTTCATAAATTTAACATTTACGTCATTTTCTGCATCCCAAGGCTAATTCTAATCACTTTTCGTTCTTATGGAATGTAGTTCATCCAATAAGTGCGTTTGTGTCATTAATTTAACATTTACGTCATTTTGTGCATCCCAAGGCTAATTCTAATCAATTTTCGTTCTTAAGGAATGTAGTTCATCCAATAATTGTGTTTGTGTCATTGGATTAACATTTACGTCATTTTGTGCATCCCAAGGCTTATTCTAATCATTTTTCGTTCTTAACCAATGTTGTTCATCCAATAAGTAGGTTTGTGTCATTAATTTATCATTGACGTCATTTAGTGCATCCAAAGGCTAATTCTTATCACTTCTCGTTCTTAAGGAATGTAGTTCATCAAATAAGTGCGTTTGAGTCATTCATTTAACATTTTCGTCATTTTGTACATCCCAAAGCTTATTCAAATCACTTTTCGTTCTTGAAGAATGTAGTACATCCAATAAGTGCGTTTGTGTCATTGGATGAACTATTACGTCATTTTGTGCATTTTTTAGGCATAACTTTTCGTTGTTTACCAATGTTGTTCATAAATTTAACATTTACGTCATTTTCTGCATCCCAAGGCTAATTCTAATCACTTTTCGTTCTTATGGAATGTAGTTCATCCAATAAGTGCGTTTGTGTCATTAATTTAACATTTACGTCATTTTGTGCATCCCAAGGCTAATTCTATTCACTTTTCGTTCTTAAGGAATGTAGTTCATCCAATAAGTGCGTTTGTGTCATTGGATAAACTATTACGTCATTTTGTGCATTTTTTAGGCATAACTTTTCGTTGTTTACCAATATTGTTTATAAATTTAACATTTACGTCATTTTGTGCATCCCAAGGCTAATTCTAATCACTTTTCGTTCTTATGGAATGTAGTTCATCCAATAAGTGCGTTTGTGTCATTAATTTAACATTTACGTCATTTTGTGCATCCCAAGGCTAATTCTAATCACTTTTCGTTCTTAAGGAATGTAGTTCATCCAATAAGTGCGTTTGTGTCATTGGATAAACTATTACGTCATTTTGTGCATTTTTTAGGCATAACTTTTCGTTGTTTACCAATGTTGTTTATAAATTTAACATTTACGTCATTTTGTGCATCCCAAGGCTAATTCTAATCACTTTTCGTTCTTATGGAATGTAGTTCATCCAATAAGTGCGTTTGTGTCATTAATTTAACATTTACGTCATTTTGTGCATCCCAAGTCTTATTCTAATCACTTTTCATTGTTAACCAATTTTGTTCATCCAATAAGTGCGTTTGTGTCATTAACTTAACATTTATGTCATTTTCTGCATCCCAAGGCTAATTGTCATGACTTTTTATTCTTAAGGAATGTAGTTCATCCAATAATTGTGTTTGTGTCATTGGATTAACATTTACGTCATTTTGTGCTTCCCAAGGCTTATTCTAATCATTTTTCGTTCTTAACCAATGTTGTTCATCCAATAAGTACGTTTGTGTCATTAATTTATCATTGACGTCATTTAGTGCATCCCAAGGCTAATTCTTATCACTTCTCGTTCTTAAGGAATGTAGTTCATCAAATAAGTGCGTTTGAGTCATTCATTTAACATTTTCGTCATTTTGTACATCCCAAAGCTTATTCAAATCACTTTTCGTTCTTAAAGAATGTAGTTCATCCAATAAGTGCGTTTGTGTCATTGGATGAACTATTACGTCATTTTGTGCATTTTTTAGGCATAACTTTTGGTTGTTTACCAATGTTGTTCATAAATTTAACATTTACGTCATTTTGTGCATCCCAAGGCTAATTCTAATCACTTTTCGTTCTTATGGAATGTAGTTCATCCAATAAGTGCGTTTGTGTCATTAATTTAACATTTACGTCATTTTGTGCATCCCAAGGCTAATTCTAATCACTTTTCGTTCTTAAGGAATGTAGTTCATCCAATAAGTGCGTTTGTGTCCTTAATTTATCATTGACGTCATTTTGTGCATCCCAAGGCTAGTTCTAATCATTTTTCGTTCTTAAGGAATGTAGTTCATCCAATAAGTGCGTTTGTGTCATTGGATAAACTATTACGTCATTTTGTGCATTTTTTATAAATAACTTTTCGTTGTAAACCAATGTTGTTCATAAATTTAACATTTACGTCATTTTCTGCATCCCAAGGCTAATTCTAATCACTTTTCGTACTTATGGAATGTAGTTCATCCAATAAGTGCGTTTGTGTCATTAATTTAACATTTACGTCATTTTGTGCATCCCAAGGCTAATTCTAATCAATTTTCGTTCTTAAGGAATGTAGTTCATTGAATAAGTGTGTTTGTGTCATTGGATGAATATTTACGTCATTTTGTGCATCCCAAGGCTAATTCTAATCAATTTTCGTTCTTAAGGAATGTAGTTCATCGAATAAGTGTGTTTGTGTCTTTGGATGAATATTTACGTCATTTTGTGCATCCCAAGGCTAATTCTAATCACTTTTCGTTCTTATGGAATGTAGTTCATCCAATAAGTGCGTTTGTGTCATTAATTTAACATTTACGTCATTTTGTGCATCCCAAGGCTAATTCTAATCAATTTTCGTTCTTAAGGAATGTAGTTCATCCAATAATTGTGTTTGGGTCATTGGATGAACATTTACGTCATTTTGTGCATCCCAAGTCTTATTCTAATCACTTTTCATTGTTAACCAATTTTGTTCATCCAATAAGTGCGTTTGTGTCATTAACTTAACATTTACGTCATTTTCTGCATCCCAAGGCTAATTGTCATCACTTTTTATTCTTAAGGAATGTAGTTCATCCAATAATTGTGTTTGTGTCATTGGATTAACATTTAAGTCATTTTGTGCTTCCCAAGGCTTATTCTAATCATTTTTCGTTCTTAACCAATGTTGTTCATCCAATAAGTAGGTTTGTGTCATTAATTTATCATTGACGTCATTTAGTGCATCCCAAGGCTAATTCTTATCACTTCTCGTTCTTAAGGATTGTAGTTCATCCAATAAGTGCGTTTGAGTCATTCATTAAACATTTTCGTCATTTTGTGCATCCCAGAGCTTATTCAAATCACTTTTCGTTCTTAAAGAATGTAGTTCATCCAATAAGTGCGTTTGTGTCATTGGATGAACTATTACGTCATTTTGTGCAATCTTAGGCATAACTTTTCGTTGTTAACCAATGTTGTCCATTCAATAAGTGCGTTTGTGTCATTAATTTAACATTGACGTCATTTTGTGCATCCCAAGGCTAATTCTAATCACTTTTCGTTCTTAAAGATTGTAGTTCATCCAATAAGTGCGTTTGTGTCATTGGATAAACTATTACGTCATTTTGTGCATTTTTTAGGCATAACTTTTCGTTGTTTACCAATGTTGTTTATAAATTTAACATTTACGTCATTTTGTGCATCCCAAGGCTAATTCTAATCACTTTTCGTTCTTATGGAATGTAGTTCATCCAATAAGTGCGTTTGTGTCATTAATTTAACATTTACGTCATTTTGTGAATCCCAAGTCTTATTCTAATCACTTTTCATTGTTAACCAATTTTGTTCATCCAATAAGTGCGTTTGTGTCATTAACTTAACATTTACGTCATTTTCTGCATCCCAAGGCTAATTATCATCACTTTTTATTCTTAAGGACTGTAGTTCATCCAATAATTGTGTTTGTGTCATTGGATTAACATTTACGTCATTTTGTGCATCCCAAGGCTTATTCTAATCATTTTTCGTTCTTAACCAATGTTGTTCATCTAATAAGTAGGTTTGTGTCATTAATTTATCATTGACGTCATTTAGTGCATCCCAAGGCTAATTTTTATCACTTCTCGTTCTTAAGGAATGTAGTTCATCCAATAAGTGCGTTTGAGTCATTCATTTAACATTTTCGTCATTTTGTGCATCCCAAAGCTTATTCAAATCATTTTTCGTTCTTAAAGAATGTAGTTCATCCAATAAGTGCGTTTGTGTCATTGGATGATCTATTACGTCATTTTGTGCAATCTTAGGCACAACTTTTCGTTCTTAACCAATGTTGTCCATTCAATAAGTGCGTTTGTGTCATTAATTTAACATTTACGTCATTTTGTGCATCCCAAGGCTTATTCTAATCACTTTTTATTCTTAACAAATGTTCTTTATCCAATAAGTGCGTTTGTGTCCTTAATTTATCATTGACGTCATTTTGTGCATCCCAAGGCTAATTCTAATCACTTTTCGTTCTTAAGGAATGTAGTTCATCCAATAAGTTCGTTTGTGTCATTGGATAAACTATTACGTCATTTTGTGCATTTTTTATGCATAACTTTTCGTTGTTTACCAATGTTGTTCATAAATTTAACATTTACGTCATTTTCTGCATCCCAAGGCTAATTCTAATCACTTTTCGTTCTTATGGAATGTAGTTCATCCAATAAGTGCGTTTGTGTCATTAATTTAACATTTACGTCATTTTGTGCATCCCAAGGCTAATTCTAATCAATTTTCGTTCTTAAGGAATGTAGTTCATCGAAAAGGTGTGTTTGTGTCATTGTATGAATATTTACGTCATTTTGTGCATCCCAAGGCTAATTCTAATCAATTTTCGTTCTTAAGGAATGTAGTTCATCGAATAAGTGTGTTTGTGTCTTTGGATGAATATTTACGTCATTTTGTTCATCCCAATGCTAATTCTAATCACTTTTCGTTCTTATGGAATGTAGTTCATCCAATAAGTGCGTTTGTGTCATTAATTTAACATTTACGTCATTTTGTGCATCCCAAGGCTAATTCTAATCAATTTTCATTCTTAAGGAATGTAGTTCATCCAATAATTGTGTTTGGGTCATTGGATGAACATTTACGTCATTTTGTGCATCCCAAGTCTTATTCTAATCACTTTTCAATGTTAACCAATTTTGTTCATCCAATAAGTGCGTTTGTGTCATTAACTTAACATTTATGTCATTTTCTGCATCCCAAGGCTAATTGTCATCACTTTTTATTCTTAAGGACTGTAGTTCATCCAATAATTGTGTTTGTGTCATTGGATTAACGTTTACGTCATTTTGTGCATCCCAAGGCTTATTCTAATCATTTTTCGTTCTTAACCAATGTTGTTCATCTAATAAGTAGGTTTGTGTCATTAATTTATTATTGACGTCATTTAGTGCATCCCAAGGCTAATTCTTATCACTTCTCGTTCTTAAGGAGTGTAGTTCATCCAATAAGTGCGTTTGAGTCATTCATTTAACATTTTCGTCATTTTGTGCATCCCAAAGCTTATTCAAATCACTTTTCGTTCTTAAAGAATGTAGTTCATCCAATAAGGGCGTTTGTGTCATTGGATGATCTATTACGTCATTTTGTGCAATCTTAGGCATAACTTTTCGTTGTTAACCAATGTTGTCCATTCAATAAGTGCGTTTGTGTCATTAATTTAACATTTACGTCATTTTGTGCATCCCAAGGCTTATTCTAATCACTTTTTATTCTTAACAAATGTTCTTTATCCAATAAGTGCGTTTGTGTCCTTAATTTATCATTGACGTCATTTTGTGCATTTTTTAGGCATAACTTTTCGTTGTTTACCAATGTTCTTTATTAATTTAACATTTACGTCATTTTGTGCATCCCAAGGCTAATTCTAATAACTTTTCGTTCTTATGGAATGTAGTTCATCCAATCAGTGCGTTTGTGTCATTAATTTAACATTTACGTCATTTTGTGCATCCCAAGTCTTATTCTAATCAATTTTCATTGTTAACCAATTTTGTTCATCCAATAAGTGCGTTTGTGTCATTAACTTAACATTTATGTCATTTTCTGCATCCCAAGGCTAATTGTCATCACTTTTTATTCTTAAGGAATGTAGTTCATCCAATAATTGTGTTTGTGTCATTGGATTAACATTTACGTCATTTTGTGCATCCCAAGGCTTATTCTAATCATTTTTCGTTCTTAACCAATGTTGTTTATCCAATAAGTAGGTTTGTGTCATTAATTTATCATTGACGTCATTTAGTGCATCCAAAGGCTAATTCTTATCACTTCTCGTTCTTAATAAATGTAGTTCATCAAATAAGTGCGTTTGAGTCATTCATTTAACATTTTCGTCATTTTGTACATCCCAAAGCTTATTCAAATCACTTTTCGTTCTTAAAGAATTTAGTTCATCCAATTAGTGCGTTTGTGTCATTGGATGAACTATTACGTCATTTTGTGCAATCTTAGGCATAAGTTTTCGTTGTTAACCAATGTTCTCCATTCAATAAGTGCGTTTGTGTCATTAATTTAACATTGACGTCATTTTGTGCATCCCAAGGCTAATTCTAATCACTTTTCGTTCTTAAGGAATGTAGTTCATCCAATAAGTGCGTTTGTGTCATTGGATAAACTATTACGTCATTTTGTGCATTTTTTAGGCATAACTTTTCGTTGTTTACCAATGTTGTTCATGAATTTAACATTTACGTCATTTTCTGCATCCCAAGGCTAATTCTAATCACTTTTCGTTCTTATGGAATGTAGTTCATCCAATAAGTGCGTTTGTGTCATTAATTTAACATTTACGTCATTTTGTGCATCCCAAGGCAAATTCTAATCACTTTTCGTTCTTAAGGAATGTAGTTCATCCAATAAGTGCGTTTGTGTCATTGGATAAACTATTACGTCATTTTGTGCATTTTTTAGGCATAACTTTTCGTTGTTTACCAATGTTGTTTATAAATTTAACATTTACGTCTTTTTGTGCATCCCAAGGCTAATTCTAATCACTTTTCGTTCTTATGGAATGTAGTTCATCCAATAAGTGTGTTTGTGTCATTAATTTAACATTTACGTCATTTTGTGACTTTTCGTTCTTATGGAATGTAGTTCATCCAATAAGTGCGTTTGTGTCATTAATTTAACATTTACGTCATTTTGTGCATCGCAAGGCTTATTCTAATCACTTTTTATTCTTAACAAATGTTCTTTATCCAATAAGTGCGTTTGTGTCCTTAATTTATCATTGACGTCATTTTGTGCATCCCAAGGCTAATTCTAATCACTTTTCGTTCTTAAGGAATGTAGTTCATCCAATAAGTTCGTTTGTGTCATTGGATAAACTATTACGTCATTTTGTGCATTTTTTATGCATAACTTTTCGTTGTTTACCAATGTTGTTCATAAATTTAACATTTACGTCATTTTCTGCATCCCAAGGCTAATTCTAATCACTTTTCGTTCTTATGGAATGTAGTTCATCCAATAAGTGCGTTTGTGTCATTAATTTAACATTTACGTCATTTTGTGCATCCCAAGGCTAATTCTAATCAATATTCGTTCTTAAGGAATGTAGTTCATCGAAAAGGTGTGTTTGTGTCATTGTATGAATATTTACGTCATTTTGTGCATCCCAAGGCTAATTCTAATCAATTTTCGTTCTTAAGGAATGTAGTTCATCGAATAAGTGTGTTTGTGTCTTTGGATGAATATTTACGTCATTTTGTTCATCCCAATGCTAATTCTAATCACTTTTCGTTCTTATGGAATGTAGTTCATCCAATAAGTGCGTTTGTGTCATTAATTTAACATTTACGTCATTTTGTGCATCCCAAGGCTAATTCTAATCAATTTTCATTCTTAAGGAATGTAGTTCATCCAATAATTGTGTTTGGGTCATTGGATGAACATTTACGTCATTTTGTGCATCCCAAGTCTTATTCTAATCTCTTTTCAATGTTAACCAATTTTGTTCATCCAATAAGTGCGTTTGTGTCATTAACTTAACATTTATGTCATTTTCTGCATCCCAAGGCTAATTGTCATCACTTTTTATTCTTAAGGACTGTAGTTCATCCAATAATTGTGTTTGTGTCATTGGATTAACGTTTACGTCATTTTGTGCATCCCAAGGCTTATTCTAATCATTTTTCGTTCTTAACCAATGTTGTTCATCTAATAAGTAGGTTTGTGTCATTAATTTATTATTGACGTCATTTAGTGCATCCCAAGGCTAATTCTTATCACTTCTCGTTCTTAAGGAGTGTAGTTCATCCAATAAGTGCGTTTGAGTCATTCATTTAACATTTTCGTCATTTTGTGCATCCCAAAGCTTATTCAAATCACTTTTCGTTCTTAAAGAATGTAGTTCATCCAATAAGTGCGTTTGTGTCATTGGATGATCTATTACGTCATTTTGTGCAATCTTAGGCATAACTTTTCGTTGTTAACCAATGTTGTCCATTCAATAAGTGCGTTTGTGTCATTAATTTAACATTTACGTCATTTTGTGCATCCCAAGGCTTATTCTAATCACTTTTTATTCTTAACAAATGTTCTTTATCCAATAAGTGCGTTTGTGTCCTTAATTTATCATTGACGTCATTTTGTGCATTTTTTAGGCATAACTTTTCGTTGTTTACCAATGTTCTTTATTAATTTAACATTTACGTCATTTAGTGCATCCCAAGGCTAATTCTAATAACTTTTCGTTCTTATGGAATGTAGTTCATCCAATCAGTGCGTTTGTGTCATTAATTTAACATTTACGTCATTTTGTGCATCCCAAGTCTTATTCTAATAAATTTTCATTGTTAACCAATTTTGTTCATCCAATAAGTGCGTTTGTGTCATTAACTTAACATTTATGTCATTTTCTGCATCCCAAGGCTAATTGTCATCACTTTTTATTCTTAAGGAATGTAGTTCATCCAATAATTGTGTTTGTGTCATTGGATTAACATTTACGTCATTTTGTGCATCCCAAGGCTTATTCTAATCATTTTTCGTTCTTAACCAATGTTGTTTATCCAATAAGTAGGTTTGTGTCATTAATTTATCATTGACGTCATTTAGTGCATCCAAAGGCTAATTCTTATCACTTCTCGTTCTTAATAAATGTAGTTCATCAAATAAGTGCGTTTGAGTCATTCATTTAACATTTTCGTCATTTTGTACATCCCAAGGCTAATTCTAATCACTTTTCGTTCTTAAGGAATGTAGTTCATCCAATAAGTTCGTTTGTGTCATTGGATAAACTATTACGTCATTTTGTGCATTTTTTATGCATAACTTTTCGTTGTTTACCAATGTTGTTCATAAATTTAACATTTACGTCATTTTCTGCATCCCAAGGCTAATTCTAATCACTTTTCGTTCTTATGGAATGTAGTTCATCCAATAAGTGCGTTTGTGTCATTAATTTAACATTTACGTCATTTTGTGCATCCCAAGGCTAATTCTAATCAATTTTCGTTCTTAAGGAATGTAGTTCATCGAAAAGGTGTGTTTGTGTCATTGTATGAATATTTACGTCATTTTGTGCATCCCAAGGCTAATTCTAATCAATTTTCGTTCTTAAGGAATGTAGTTCATCGAATAAGTGTGTTTGTGTCTTTGGATGAATATTTACGTCATTTTGTTCATCCCAATGCTAATTCTAATCACTTTTCGTTCTTATGGAATGTAGTTCATCCAATAAGTGCGTTTGTGTCATTAATTTAACATTTACGTCATTTTGTGCATCCCAAGGCTAATTCTAATCAATTTTCATTCTTAAGGAATGTAGTTCATCCAATAATTGTGTTTGGGTCATTGGATGAACATTTACGTCATTTTGTGCATCCCAAGTCTTATTCTAATCACTTTTCAATGTTAACCAATTTTGTTCATCCAATAAGTGCGTTTGTGTCATTAACTTAACATTTATGTCATTTTCTGCATCCCAAGGCTAATTGTCATCACTTTTTATTCTTAAGGACTGTAGTTCATCCAATAATTGTGTTTGTGTCATTGGATTAACGTTTACGTCATTTTGTGCATCCCAAGGCTTATTCTAATCATTTTTCGTTCTTAACCAATGTTGTTCATCTAATAAGTAGGTTTGTGTCATTAATTTATTATTGACGTCATTTAGTGCATCCCAAGGCTAATTCTTATCACTTCTCGTTCTTAAGGAGTGTAGTTCATCCAATAAGTGCGTTTGAGTCATTCATTTAACATTTTCGTCATTTTGTGCATCCCAAAGCTTATTCAAATCACTTTTCGTTCTTAAAGAATGTAGTTCATCCAATAAGGGCGTTTGTGTCATTGGATGATCTATTACGTCATTTTGTGCAATCTTAGGCATAACTTTTCGTTGTTAACCAATGTTGTCCATTCAATAAGTGCGTTTGTGTCATTAATTTAACATTTACGTCATTTTGTGCATCCCAAGGCTTATTCTAATCACTTTTTATTCTTAACAAATGTTCTTTATCCAATAAGTGCGTTTGTGTCCTTAATTTATCATTGACGTCATTTTGTGCATTTTTTAGGCATAACTTTTCGTTGTTTACCAATGTTCTTTATTAATTTAACATTTACGTCATTTTGTGCATCCCAAGGCTAATTCTAATAACTTTTCGTTCTTATGGAATGTAGTTCATCCAATCAGTGCGTTTGTGTCATTAATTTAACATTTACGTCATTTTGTGCATCCCAAGTCTTATTCTAATCAATTTTCATTGTTAACCAATTTTGTTCATCCAATAAGTGCGTTTGTGTCATTAACTTAACATTTATGTCATTTTCTGCATCCCAAGGCTAATTGTCATCACTTTTTATTCTTAAGGAATGTAGTTCATCCAATAATTGTGTTTGTGTCATTGGATTAACATTTACGTCATTTTGTGCATCCCAAGGCTTATTCTAATCATTTTTCGTTCTTAACCAATGTTGTTTATCCAATAAGTAGGTTTGTGTCATTAATTTATCATTGACGTCATTTAGTGCATCCAAAGGCTAATTCTTATCACTTCTCGTTCTTAATAAATGTAGTTCATCAAATAAGTGCGTTTGAGTCATTCATTTAACATTTTCGTCATTTTGTACATCCCAAAGCTTATTCAAATCACTTTTCGTTCTTAAAGAATTTAGTTCATCCAATTAGTGCGTTTGTGTCATTGGATGAACTATTACGTCATTTTGTGCAATCTTAGGCATAAGTTTTCGTTGTTAACCAATGTTCTCCATTCAATAAGTGCGTTTGTGTCATTAATTTAACATTGACGTCATTTTGTGCATCCCAAGGCTAATTCTAATCACTTTTCGTTCTTAAGGAATGTAGTTCATCCAATAAGTGCGTTTGTGTCATTGGATAAACTATTACGTCATTTTGTGCATTTTTTAGGCATAACTTTTCGTTGTTTACCAATGTTGTTCATGAATTTAACATTTACGTCATTTTCTGCATCCCAAGGCTAATTCTAATCACTTTTCGTTCTTATGGAATGTAGTTCATCCAATAAGTGCGTTTGTGTCATTAATTTAACATTTACGTCATTTTGTGCATCCCAAGGCAAATTCTAATCACTTTTCGTTCTTAAGGAATGTAGTTCATCCAATAAGTGCGTTTGTGTCATTGGATAAACTATTACGTAATTTTGTGCATTTTTTAGGCATAACTTTTCGTTGTTTACCAATGTTGTTTATAAATTTAACATTTACGTCTTTTTGTGCATCCCAAGGCTAATTCTAATCACTTTTCGTTCTTATGGAATGTAGTTCATCCAATAAGTGTGTTTGTGTCATTAATTTAACATTTACGTCATTTTGTGACTTTTCGTTCTTATGGAATGTAGTTCATCCAATAAGTGCGTTTGTGTCATTAATTTAACATTTACGTCATTTTGTGCATCCCAAGGCTAATTCTAATCAATTTTCGTTCTTAAAGAATGTAGTTCATCCAATAAGTGCGTTTGTGTCATTGGATGAACTATTACGTCATTTCGTGCAATCTTAGGCATAACTTTTCGTTGTTAACCAATGTTGTCCATTCAATAAGTGCGTTTATGTCATTAATTTAACATTTACGTCATTTTGTGCATCCCACGGCTAATTCTAATCACTATTCGTTCTTAAGGAATGTAGTTCATCCAATAAGTGCGTTTGTGTCATTCGATAAACTATTACGTCATTTTGTGCATTTTTTAGGCATAACTTTTCGTTGTTTACCAATGTTGTTCATCAATTTAACATTTACGTCATTTTCTTCATCCCAAGGCTAATTCTAATCACTTTTCGTTCTTATGGAATGTAGTTCATCCAATAAGTGCGTTTGTGTCATCAATTTAACATTTACGTCATTTTGTGCATCCCAAGGCAAATTCTAATCAATTTTCGTTCTTAAGGAATGTAGTTCATCGAATAAGTGTGTTTGTGTCATTGGATGAATATTTACGTCATTTTGTGCATCCCAAGGCTAATTCTAATCAATTTTCGTTCATAAGGAATGTAGTTCATTGAATAAGTGTGTCTGGGTCTTTGGATGAATATTTACGTCATTTTGTGCATCCCAAGGCTAATTCTAATCACTTTTCGTTCTTATGGAATGTAGTTCATCCAATAAGTGCGTTTGTGTCATCAATTTAACATTTACGTCATTTTGTGCATCCCAAGGCTAATTCTAATCAATTTTCGTTCTGAAGGAATGTAGTTCATCGAATAAGTGTGTTTGTGTCATTGGATGAATATTTACGTCATTTTGTGCATCCCAAGGCTAATTCTAATCAATTTTCGTTCATAAGGAATGTAGTTCATTGAATAAGTGTGTTTGGGTCTTTGGATGAATATTTACGTCATTTTGTGCATCCCAAGGCTAATTCTAATCACTTTTCGTTCATACGGAATGTAGTTCATCCAATAAGTGCGTTTGTGTCATTAATTTAACATTTACGTCATTTTGTGCATCCCAAGGCTAATTCTAATCAATTTTCATTCTTAAGGAATGTAGTTCATCCAATAATTGTGTTTGGGTCATTGGATGAACATTTACTTCATTTTGTGCATCCCAAGTCTTATTCTAATCACTTTTCAATGTTAACCAATTTTGTTCATCCAATAAGTGCGTTTGTGTCATTAACTTAACATTTATGTCATTTTCTGCATCCCAAGGCTAATTGTCATCACTTTTTATTCTTAAGGACTGTAGTTCATCCAATAATTGTGTTTGTGTCATTGGATTAACGTTTACGTCATTTTGTGCATCCCAAGGCTTATTCTAATCATTTTTCGTTCTTAACCAATGTTGTTCATCTAATAAGTAGGTTTGTGTCATTAATTTATTATTGACGTCATTTAGTGCATCCCAAGGCTAATTCTTATCACTTCTCGTTCTTAAGGAGTGTAGTTCATCCAATAAGTGCGTTTGAGTCATTCATTTAACATTTTCGTCATTTTGTGCATCCCAAAGCTTATTCAAATCACTTTTCGTTCTTAAAGAATGTAGTTCATCCAATAAGTGCGTTTGTGTCATTGGATGATCTATTACGTCATTTTGTGCAATCTTAGGCATAACTTTTCGTTGTTAACCAATGTTGTCCATTCAATAAGTGCGTTTGTGTCATTAATTTAACATTTACGTCATTTTGTGCATCCCAAGGCTTATTCTAATCACTTTTTATTCTTAACAAATGTTCTTTATCCAATAAGTGCGTTTGTGTCCTTAATTTATCATTGACGTCATTTTGTGCATTTTTTAGGCATAACTTTTCGTTGTTTACCAATGTTCTTTATTAATTTAACATTTACGTCATTTAGTGCATCCCAAGGCTAATTCTAATAACTTTTCGTTCTTATGGAATGTAGTTCATCCAATCAGTGCGTTTGTGTCATTAATTTAACATTTACGTCATTTTGTGCATCCCAAGTCTTATTCTAATAAATTTTCATTGTTAACCAATTTTGTTCATCCAATAAGTGCGTTTGTGTCATTAACTTAACATTTATGTCATTTTCTGCATCCCAAGGCTAATTGTCATCACTTTTTATTCTTAAGGAATGTAGTTCATCCAATAATTGTGTTTGTGTCATTGGATTAACATTTACGTCATTTTGTGCATCCCAAGGCTTATTCTAATCATTTTTCGTTCTTAACCAATGTTGTTTATCCAATAAGTAGGTTTGTGTCATTAATTTATCATTGACGTCATTTAGTGCATCCAAAGGCTAATTCTTATCACTTCTCGTTCTTAATAAATGTAGTTCATCAAATAAGTGCGTTTGAGTCATTCATTTAACATTTTCGTCATTTTGTACATCCCAAGGCTAATTCTAATCACTTTTCGTTCTTAAGGAATGTAGTTCATCCAATAAGTTCGTTTGTGTCATTGGATAAACTATTACGTCATTTTGTGCATTTTTTATGCATAACTTTTCGTTGTTTACCAATGTTGTTCATAAATTTAACATTTACGTCATTTTCTGCATCCCAAGGCTAATTCTAATCACTTTTCGTTCTTATGGAATGTAGTTCATCCAATAAGTGCGTTTGTGTCATTAATTTAACATTTACGTCATTTTGTGCATCCCAAGGCTAATTCTAATCAATTTTCGTTCTTAAGGAATGTAGTTCATCGAATAAGTGTGTTTGTGTCATTGGATGAATATTTACGTCATTTTGTGCATCCCAAGGCTAATTCTAATCAATTTTCGTTCATAAGGAATGTAGTTCATTGAATAAGTGTGTCTGGGTCTTTGGATGAATATTTACGTCATTTTGTGCATCCCAAGGCTAATTCTAATCACTTTTCGTTCTTATGGAATGTAGTTCATCCAATAAGTGCGTTTGTGTCATCAATTTAACATTTACGTCATTTTGTGCATCCCAAGGCTAATTCTAATCAATTTTCGTTCTGAAGGAATGTAGTTCATCGAATAAGTGTGTTTGTGTCATTGGATGAATATTTACGTCATTTTGTGCATCCCAAGGCTAATTCTAATCAATTTTCGTTCATAAGGAATGTAGTTCATTGAATAAGTGTGTTTGGGTCTTTGGATGAATATTTACGTCATTTTGTGCATCCCAAGGCTAATTCTAATCACTTTTCGTTCATACGGAATGTAGTTCATCCAATAAGTGCGTTTGTGTCATTAATTTAACATTTACGTCATTTTGTGCATCCCAAGGCTAATTCTAATCAATTTTCATTCTTAAGGAATGTAGTTCATCCAATAATTGTGTTTGGGTCATTGGATGAACATTTACTTCATTTTGTGCATCCCAAGTCTTATTCTAATCACTTTTCAATGTTAACCAATTTTGTTCATCCAATAAGTGCGTTTGTGTCATTAACTTAACATTTATGTCATTTTCTGCATCCCAAGGCTAATTGTCATCACTTTTTATTCTTAAGGACTGTAGTTCATCCAATAATTGTGTTTGTGTCATTGGATTAACGTTTACGTCATTTTGTGCATCCCAAGGCTTATTCTAATCATTTTTCGTTCTTAACCAATGTTGTTCATCTAATAAGTAGGTTTGTGTCATTAATTTATTATTGACGTCATTTAGTGCATCCCAAGGCTAATTCTTATCACTTCTCGTTCTTAAGGAGTGTAGTTCATCCAATAAGTGCGTTTGAGTCATTCATTTAACATTTTCGTCATTTTGTGCATCCCAAAGCTTATTCAAATCACTTTTCGTTCTTAAAGAATGTAGTTCATCCAATAAGTGCGTTTGTGTCATTGGATGATCTATTACGTCATTTTGTGCAATCTTAGGCATAACTTTTCGTTGTTAACCAATGTTGTCCATTCAATAAGTGCGTTTGTGTCATTAATTTAACATTTACGTCATTTTGTGCATCCCAAGGCTTATTCTAATCACTTTTTATTCTTAACAAATGTTCTTTATCCAATAAGTGCGTTTGTGTCCTTAATTTATCATTGACGTCATTTTGTGCATTTTTTAGGCATAACTTTTCGTTGTTTACCAATGTTCTTTATAAATTTAACATTTACGTCATTTTGTGCATCCCAAGGCTAATTCTAATAACTTTTCGTTCTTATGGAATGTAGTTCATCCAATCAGTGCGTTTTTGTCATTAATTTAACATTTACGTCATTTTGTGCATCCCAAGTCTTATTCTAATCAATTTTCATTGTTAACCAATTTTGTTCATCCAATAAGTGCGTTTGTGTCATTAACTTAACATTTATGTCATTTTCTGCATCCCAAGGCTAATTGTCATCACTTTTTATTCTTAAGGAATGTAGTTCATCCAATAATTGTGTTTGTGTCATTGGATTAACATTTACGTCATTTTGTGCATCCCAAGGCTTATTCTAATCATTTTTCGTTCTTAACCAATGTTGTTTATCCAATAAGTAGGTTTGTGTCATTAATTTATCATTGACGTCATTTAGTGTATCCAAAGGCTAATTCTTGTCACTTCTCGTTCTTAATAAATGTAGTTCATCAAATAAGTGCGTTTGAGTCATTCATTTAACATTTTCGTCATTTTGTACATCCCAAAGCTTATTCAAATCACTTTTCGTTCTTAAAGAATTTAGTTCATCCAATTAGTGCGTTTGTGTCATTGGATGAACTATTACGTCATTTTGTGCAATCTTAGGCATAAGTTTTCGTTGTTAACCAATGTTCTCCATTCAATAAGTGCGTTTGTGTCATTAATTTAACATTGACGTCATTTTGTGCATCCCAAGGCTAATTCTAATCACTTTTCGTTCTTAAGGAATGTAGTTCATCCAATAAGTGCGTTTGTGTCATTGGATAAACTATTACGTCATTTTGTGCATTTTTTAGGCATAACATTTCGTTGTTTACCAATGTTGTTCATGAATTTAACATTTACGTCATTTTCTGCATCCCAAGGCTAATTCTAATCACTTTTCGTTCTTATGGAATGTAGTTCATCCAATAAGTGCGTTTGTGTCATTAATTTAACATTTACGTCATTTTGTGCATCCCAAGGCAAATTCTAATCACTTTTCGTTCTTAAGGAATGTAGTTCATCCAATAAGTGCGTTTGTGTCATTGGATAAACTATTACGTCATTTTGTGCATGTTTTAGGCATAACTTTTCGTTGTTTACCAATGTTGTTTATAAATTTAACATTTACGTCTTTTTGTGCATCCCAAGGCTAATTCTAATCACTGTTCGTTCTTATGGAATGTAGTTCATCCAATAAGTGTGTTTGTGTCATTAATTTAACATTTACGTCATTTTGTGACTTTTCGTTCTTATGGAATGTAGTTCATCCAATAAGTGCGTTTGTGTTATTAATTTAACATTTACGTCATTTTGTGCATCCCAAGGCTAATTCTAATCAATTTTCGTTCTTAAAGAATGTAGTTCATCCAATAAGTGCGTTTGTGTCATTGGATGAACTATTACGTCATTTCGTGCAATCTTAGGCATAACTTTTCGTTGTTAACCAATGTTGTCCATTCAATAAGTGCGTTTATGTCATTAATTTAACATTTACGTCATTTTGTGCATCCCACGGCTAATTCTAATCACTATTCGTTCTTAAGGAATGTAGTTCATCCAATAAGTGCGTTTGTGTCATTGGATAAACTATTACGTCATTTTGTGCATTTTTTAGGCATAACTTTTCGTTGTTTACCAATGTTGTTCATCAATTTAACATTTACGTCATTTTCTGCATCCCAAGGCTAATTCTAATCACTTTTCGTTCTTATGGAATGTAGTTCATCCAATAAGTGCGTTTGTGTCATCAATTTAACATTTACGTCATTTTGTGCATCCCAAGGCTAATTCTAATCAATTTTCGTTCTTAAGGAATGTAGTTCATCGAATAAGTGTGTTTGTGTCATTGGATGAAAATTTACGTCATTTTGTGCATCCCAAGGCTAATTCTAATCAATTTTCGTTCATAAGGAATGTAGTTCATTGAATAAGTGTGTTTGGGTCTTTGGATGAATATTTACGACATTTTGTGCATCCCAAGGCTAATTCTAATCACTTTTCGTTCATACGGAATGTAGTTCATCCAATAAGTGCGTTTGTGTCATTAATTTAACATTTACGTCATTTTGTGCTTCCCAAGGCTAATTCTAATCAATTTTTGTTCTTAAGGAATGTAGTTCATCCAATAATTGTGTTTGGGTCATTGGATGAACATTTACGTCATTTTGTGCTTCCCAAGTCTTATTCTAATCACTTTTCATTGTTAACCAATTTTGTTCATCCAATAAGTGCGTTTGTGTCATTAACTTAACATTTACGTCATTTTCTGCATCCCAAGGCTAATTGTCATCACTTTTTATTCTTAAGGACTGTAGTTCATCCAATAATTGTGTTTGTGTCATTGGATTAACATTTACGTCATTTTGTGCATCCCAAGGCTTATTCTAATCATTTTTCGTTCTTAACCAATGTTGTTCATCTAATAAGTAGGTTTGTGTCATTAATTTATCATTGACGTCATTTAGTGCATCCCAAGGCTAATTCTTATCACTTCTCGTTCTTAAGGAATATACTTCATCCAATAAGTGCGTTTGAGTCATTCATTTAACATTTTCGTCATTTTGTGCATCCCAAAGCTTATTCAAATCATTTTTCGTTCTTAAAGAATGTAGTTCATCCAATAAGTGCGTTTGTGTCATTGGATGATCTATTACGTCATTTTGTGCAATCTTAGGCATAACTTTTCGTTCTTAACCAATGTTGTCCATTCAATAAGTGCGTTTGTGTCATTAATTTAACATTTACGTCATTTTGTGCATCCCAAGGCTTATTCTAATCACTTTTTATTCTTAACAAATGTTCTTTATCCAATAAGTGCGTTTGTGTCCTTAATTTATCATTGACGTCATTTTGTGCATCCCAAGGCTAATTCTAATCACTTTTCGTTCTTAAGGAATGTAGTTCATCCAATAAGTTCGTTTGTGTCATTGGATAAACTATTACGTCATTTTGTGCATTTTTTATGCATAACTTTTCGTTGTTTACCAATGTTGTTTATAAATTTAACATTTACGTCATTTTGTGCATCCCAAGGCTAATTCTAATCACTTTTCGTTCTTATGGAATGTAGTTCATCCAATAAGTGCGTTTGTGTCATTAATTTAACATTTACGTCATTTTGTGCATCCCAAGTCTTATTCTAATCACTTTTCATTGTTAACCAATTTTGTTCATCCAATAAGTGCGTTTGTGTCATTAACTTAACATTTATGTCATTTTCTGCATCCCAAGGCTAATTGTCATCACTTTTTATTCTTAAGGAATGTAGTTCATCCAATAATTGTGTTTGTGTCATTGGATTAACAATTACGTCATTTTGTACTTCCCAAAGCTTATTCTAATCATTTTTCGTTCTTAACCAATGTTGTTCATCCAATAAGTAGGTTTGTGTCATTAATTTATCATTGACGTCATTTAGTGCATCCCAAGGCTAATTCTTATCACTTCTCGTTCTTAAGGAATGTAGTTCATCCAATAAGTGCGTTTGTGTCATCAATTTAACATTTACGTCATTTTGTGCATCCCAAGGCTAATTCTAATCATTTTTCGTTCTTAAGGAATGTAGTTCATCGAATAGGTGTGTTTGTGTCATTGGATGAATATTTACGTCATTTTGTGCATCCCAAGGCTAATTCTAATCACTTTTCATTCTTATGGAATGTAGTTCATCCAATAAGTGCGTTTGTGTCATTAATTTCACATTTACGTCATTTTGTGCATCCCAAGGCTAATTCTAATCAATTTTCGTTCTTAAGGAATGTAGTTCATCCAATAATTGTGTTTGGGTCATTGGATGAACATTTACGTCATTTTGTGCATCCCAAGTCTTATTCTAATCACTTTTCATTGTTAACCAATTTTGTTCATCCAATAATTGCGTTTGTGTCATTAACTTAACATTTACGTCATTTTCTGCATCCCAAGGCTAATTGTCATCACTTTTCATTCTTATGGAATGTAGTTAATCCAATAAGTGTGTTTGTGTCATTGGATGAACATTTACGTCATTTTGTGCTTCCCAAGGCTTATTCTAATCACTTTTCGTTTGTAAGGAACGTAGTTCATCCAATAAGTGCGTTTGTGTCATTGGATGAACATTTACGTCATTTTGTGCATCCCAAGGCCTATTCTAATCACTTTTCATTCTTAAGTAATGTTGGTCATCCAATAAATGCGTTTGTGTCATTAATTTAACATTTACGTCATTTTGTGCATCCCAAGGCTTATTCAAATCACTTTTCGTTCTTAACGAATGTAGTTGATCCAATAAGTGTGTTTGTGTCATTGGATGAACTACTACGTCATTTTGTGCATTCTTAGGCATAACATTTCGTTGTTACCCAATTTTGTTCATCCAATAAGTGCGTTTGTGTCATTAATTTAACATTTACGTCATTTTGTGCATACCATGGCTAATTCTCATCACATTTTGTTCTTAAGGAATGTAGTTCTTCCAATAAGTGCGTTTGTGTCATTGGTTGAACATTTACATCAGTTTGTGCATCCCAAAGCTTATTCTAATCACTTTTCGTTCATAAGGAATGTAGTACATCCAATAAATGCGTTTGTGTCATTGGATGAACATTTACATCATTTTGTGCATTCCAAGGCATATTCTAATCACTTTTCGTTCTTAACCAATGTTGTTCATCCAATAAGTGCATTTGTGTCATTAATTTAACATTGACGTCATGTTGTGCATCCCGCGACTTATTCTTTTTACTTTTCGTTCTTAAGGAATGTAGTTCATCCAATAAGTGCGTTTGTGTCATTAATTTATCATTGACGTCATTTTGTGCATCCCAAGGCTTATTCAAATCACTTTTCGTTCTTAAGGAATGTAGTTCATCCAATAGGTGCGTTTGTGTCATTGGATGAACTACTACGTCATTTTGTGCATTCTTAGGCATAACATTTCGTTGTTACCCAATTTTGTTCATCCAATAAGTGCGTTTGTGTCATTAATTTAACATTTACGTCATTTTGTGCATACCATGGTTAATTCTCATCACTTTTTGTTCTTAAGGGATGTAGTTCTTCCAATAAGTGTGTTTGTGTCATTGGATGAACATTTACATCAGTTTGTGCATCCCAAAGCTTATTCTAATCACTTTTCGTTCATAAGGAATGTAGTACATCCAATAAGTGCGTTTGTGTCATTGGATGAACATTTACATCATTTTGTACATTCCAAGGCATATTCTAATCACTTTTCGTTCTTAACCAATGTTGTTCATCCGATAAGTGCATTTGTGTCATTAATTTAACATTGACGTCATGTTGTGCATCCCGCGACTTATTCTTTTTACTTTTCGTTCTTCAGGAATGTAGTTCATCCAATAAGTGCGTTTGTGTCATTAATTTATCATTGACGTCATTTTGTGCATCCCAAGGCTTATTCAAATCACTTTTCGTTCTTAAGGAATGTAGTTCATCCAATAAGTGCGTTTGTGTCATTGGATGAACTATTACGTCATTTTGTGCATTCTTAGGCGTAACTTTTCGTTGTTAACCAATGTTGTTAATTCAATAAGTGCGTTTGTGTCATTAATTTAACATTTACGTCATTTTGTGCATCCCAAGGCTTCTTCTAATCACTTTTCGTTCCTAACCAATGTTGTTCATCCAATAAGTGGGTTTGTGTCATTAATTTATCATTGACGTCATTTTGTGCATCCGAAGGCTAATTCTTATAACTTTTTGTTCTTAAGGAATGTAGTTCATCCAATAAGTGCGTTTGTGTCCTTAATTTAACATTTACGTCATTTTGTGCATCCCAAGGCTTATTCAAATTACTTTTCGTTCTTAAGGAATGTAGTTCATCCAATAAGTGCGTTTGTGTCATTGGATGAACATTTACGTCATTTAGTGCATTCCAAGGCATATTCTAATCACTTTTCGTTCTTAACCAATGTTGTTCATCCAATAATTGTGTTTGTGTCATTGGATTAACATTTACGTCATTTTGTGCATCCGAAGGCTTATTCTAATCATTTTTTGTTCTTAACCAATGTTGTTCATCCAATAAGTGGGTTTGTGTCATTAATTTATCATTGACGTCATTTAGTGCATCCCAAGGCTAATTCTTATCACTTCTCGTTCTTAAGGAATCTAGTTCATCCAATAAGTACGTTGGAGTCATTAATTTAACATTTACGTCATTTTGTGCATCACAAGGCTAATTCTAATCAATTTTCGTTCTTAAGGAATGTAGTTCATCCAATAATTGTGTTTGGGTCATTGGATGAACATTTACGTCATTTTGTGCATCCCAAGTCTTATTCTAATCATTTTTCATTGTTAACCAATTTTGTTCATCCAATAAGTGCGTTTGTGTCATTAACTTAACATTTACGTCATTTTCTGCATCCCAAGGCTAATTGTCATCACTTTTTATTCTTAAGGAATGTAGTTCATCCAATAAGTGCGTTTGTGTCATTGGATGAACATTTACGTCATTTTGTGCTTCCCAAGGCTTATTCTAATGACTTTACGTTCGTAAGGAACGTAGTTCATCCAATAAGTGCGTTTGTGTCATTGGATGAACATTTACGTCATTTTGTGCATCCCAAGGCCTATTCTAATCACTTTTTGTTCTTAAAGAATAGAGTTCATCCAACAAGTCCGTTTGCGTCATTGGATGAACATTTACGTTAATTTGTCTATTCCAAGGCTTATTCTAATAACTTTTCTTTGTTAACCAATTTTGTCAATCCAATAAGTGCATTTGTGTCATTAATTTAACATTTACGTCATTTTGTGCATCCCAAGGAAAATTCTAATCACTTTTTGTTCTTAAGGAATGAAGTTCTTCCAGTAAGTGTGTTTGTTTGATTAATTTCACATATACTTCATTTTGTGCATCCTAGGGCTTATTCAAATCACTTTTCGTGCTTAAGGAATGTTGTTCATCTAATAAATGGTTTTGTGTCATTGGATGAACATTTACATCATTTTATGCATTCCAAAGCTTATTCTAATCGCTTTTCATTCTTAACCAATGTTGTTCATCCAATAAATGTGTTTGTGTCATTAATTTAACAATTACGTCATTTTGTGCATCCCAAGGCTGATTCTAATCACTTTTCATTCTTAAGTAATGTTGGTCATCCAATAAATGTGTTTGTCATTAATTTAACATTTACGTCATTTTGTGCATACCAAGGCTTATTCAAATCACTTTTCGTTCTTAACGAATGTAGTTAATCCAATAAGTGTGATTTTGTCAGTGGATGAACTACTACGTCATTTTGTGCATTCTTAGGCATAACATTTCGTTGTTAACCAATTTTGTTCATCCAATAAGTGCGTTTGTGTCATTAATTTAACATTTACGTCATTTTGTGCATCCCAAGGCTAATTCTAATCAATTTTCGTTCTTAAGGAATGTAGTTCATACAATAATTGTGTTTGGGTCATTGGATGAACATTTACGTCATTTTGTGCATCCCAAGTCTTATTCTAATCACTTTTCATTGTTAACCAATTTTGTTCATCCAATAAGTGCGTTTGTGTCATTAACTTAACATTTACGTCATTTTCTGCATCCCAAGGCTAATTGTCATCACTTTTTATTCTTAAGGACTGTAGTTCATCCAATAGTTGTGTTTGTGTCATTGGATTAACATTTACGTCATTTTGTGCATCCCAAGGCTTATTCTAATCATTTTTCGTTCTTAACCAATGTTGTTCATCTAATAAGTAGGTTTGTGTCATTAATTTAACATTTACGTCATTTTGTGCATCCCAAGGCTTATTCAAATCACTTTTCGTTCTTAACGAATGTAGTTTATCCAATAAGTGTGTTTGTGTCATTGGATGAACTACTACGTCATTTTGTGCATTCTTAGGCATAACATTTCGTTGTTACCCAATTTTGTTCATCCAATAAGTGCGTTTGTGTCATTAATTTAACATTTACGTCATTTTGTGCATACCAAGGCTAATTCTAACCACTTTTTGTTCTTAAGGAATGTAGTTCATCCAATAAGTGCGTTTGTGTCATTGGATGAACATTTACATCAGTTTGTGCATCCCAAGGCTTATTCTAATCACTTTTCGTTCATAAGGAATGTAGTTCATCCATTAAGTGCGTTTGTGTCATTGGATGAACATTTACATCATTTTGTGCATTCCAAGGCATATTCTAATCACTTTTCGTTCTTAACCAATGTTGTTCATCCAATAAGTGCGTTTGTGTCTTTAATTTTTCATTGACGTCATTTTGTGCATCCCAAGGCTAATTCTTATCACTTTTCGTTCTTAAGGAATGTAGTTCATCCAATAAGTGCGTTTGTGTCCTTAACTTAACATTTACGTCATTTTATGCATCCCAAGACATATTCTTATCACTTTTCGTTCTTAAGGAATGTAGTTCATCCAATAAGTGAGTTTGTGTCATTGGATGAACATTTACGTTATTTTGTACATTCCAAGGCATATTCTAATCACTTTTCGTTCTTAACCAATGTTGTTCATCCAATAATTGTGTTTGTGTCATTGGATTAACATTTACGTCATTTTGTGCATCCCAAGGCTAATTCTAATCACTTTTCGTTCTTAAGGAATGTAGTTCATCGAATAAGTGCGTTTGTGTCATTGGATGAACATTTACGTCATTTTTTGCATCCCAAGTCTTATTCTAATCACTTTTCGTTCTTAACCAATATTGTTCATCCAATAAGTGCATTTGTGTCATTATTTTCACATTTACTTAATTTTGTGCATCCCAAAGCTTATTCTAATCATTTTTCTTTCTTAAAGAATGAAGTTCATCCAATAACTTTCTTTGTGTCATTGGATGAACATTTACGTCATTTTGTGCATTCCAAGGCTTATTCTAATCACTTTTCGATTTTTACCAATGTTGTTCATCCAATAAGTGCGTTTGTGTCATTCATTTAACATTTACGTCATTTTGTGCATCCCAAGGCTAATTCTAATCACTTTTCGTTCTTAAGGAATGTAGTTCATCGACTAAGTGCGTTTGTGTCATTGGATGAACATTTACCTCATTTTGTGCATCCCAAGGCTTATTCTAATCACTTTATGTTCTTAAGGAATGTAGTTCATCCAATAATTGTGTTTTGGTCATTGGATGAACATTTACGTCATTTTTTGCATCCCAAGTCTTATTCTAATCACTTTTCGTTCTTAACCAATTTTGTTCATCCAATAAGTGCGTTTGTGTCATTAACTTAACATTTACGTCATTTTCTGCATCCAAAGGCTAATTCTCATCACTTTTTATTCTTAAGGAATGTAGTTCATCCAATAAGTGTGTTTGTGTCATTGGATGAACATTTACGTTATTTTGTTCATCCCAAGGCTTATTCTAATCACTTTTGATTCTTATGGAATGTAGTTAATCGAATAAGTGTGTTTGTGTCATTGGATGAACATTTATGTCATTTCGTGCATCCCAAGGCTTATTCTAATCACTTTTTGTTCTTCACCAATGTAGTTCATCCAATAAGTGTGTTTGTGTCAGTGGATGAACATTTACGTCATATTGTGCATCCCAAGGCTTATTCTAATTACTTTTCGTTCTTAAAGAATAGAGTTCATCCAATAAGTCCGTTTGGGTCATTGGATGAACATTTACGTCATTTTGTGCATCCCAAGGCTAATTTGAATCACTTTTCCTTCTTAAGGAATGAAATTCATCCAATAATTGTGCTTGTGTCATTGGATGAACATTTATATCATTTTGTGCATTCCCTGATTTATTCTAATCACTTGTCGTTCTTAACCAATATTGTTCATCCAATAAGTGCATTTGTGTCATCATTTTCACATTTACTTAATTTTGTGCATCCCAAAACTTATTCTAATCATTTTACTTTCTTAAGGAATGAAGTTCATCCAATAACTGTGTTTGTGTCATTGGATGAACATTTACGTCAATTTGTGCATTCCAAGGCTTATTCTAATCACTTGTCGATTTTTACCAATGTTGTTCATCCAATAAGTGCGTTTGTGTCATTAATTTAACATTGACGTCATTTTAGGCATCCCAAGGCTAATTCTAGTCACTTTTCGTTCTTAAGGAATGTAGTTCATCCAATAAGTGTGTTTGTGTCATTGGATGAACATTTACGTCATTTTGTGCATCCCAAAGCTTATTCTAATCACTTTTCGTTCGTAGGGAATGTAGTTCATCCAATAATTGCGTTTGTGTCATTCAAGGAACATTTACGTCATTTTGTGGATCCCAAAAATTATTGTAATCACTTTTCGTTGTTTACCAATGTTGTTCATCCAATTAGTGCGTTTGTGTCATTAATTTAGCATTTACGCCATTTTGTGCATCCCAAGCCTTATTTTAATCACTTTTGGTTCTTAAGGAATGAAGTTCATCCAATAATTGTGTTTGTGTCATTGACGGAACATTTACGTCATTTTGTGGATCCCAAAAGTTATTCTAATCACTTTTCGTGGTTTACCAATGTTGTTCATCCAATTAGTGCGTTTGTGTCATTAATTTAACATTTACGTCATTTTGTCCATCCCAAGGCTTATTCTAATCACTTTTCGTTCTTAAGGAATGTAGTTAATCAAATAAGTGCGTTTATGTCATTAGATGAACATTTACGTCATTTTGTGCATCCCAAGCCTTATTTTAATCACTTTTGGTTCTTAGGGAATGTAGTTCATCCAATAATTGCGTTTGTGTCATTGAAGGAACATTTACGTCATTTTGTGGATCCCAAAAATTATTCTAATCACTTTTCGTTGTTTACCAATGTTGTTCATCCAATTAGTGCGTTTATGTCATTAATTTAACATTTACGTCATTTTGGGCATCCCAAGGCTAATTCTAATCACTTTTCGTTCTTAAGGAATGTAGTTCATCCAATAAGTGTGTTTGTGTCATTGGATGAACATTTACGTCATTTTGTGCATCCCAAAGCTTATTCTAATCACTTTTCGTTCGTAGGGAATGTAGTTCATCCAATAATTGCGTTTGTGTCATTCAAGGAACATTTACGTCATTTTGTGGATCCCAAAAATTATTCTAATCACTTTTCGTTGTTTACCAATGTTGTTCATCCAATTAGTGCGTTTGTGTCATTAATTTAACATTTACGTCATTTTGTCCATCCCAAGGCTTATTCTAATCACTTTTCGTTCTTAAGGTATGTAGTTAATCAAATAAGTGCGTTTATGTCATTAGATGAACATTTACGTCATTTTGTGCATCCCAAGCCTTATTTTAATCACTTTTGGTTCTTAGGGAATGTAGTTCATCCAATAATTGCGTTTGTGTCATTGAAGGAACATTTACGTCATTTTGTGGATCCCAAAAATTATTCTAATCACTTTTCGTTGTTTACCAATGTTGTTCATCCAATTAGTGCGTTTATGTCATTAATTTAACATTTACGTCATTTTGGGCATCCCAAGGCTAATTCTAATCACTTTTCGTTCTTAAGGAATGTAGTTCATCGACTAAGTGTGTTTGTGTCATTGGATGAACATTTACGTCATTTTGTGCATCCCAAAGCTTATTCTAATCACTTTTCGTTCGTAGGGAATGTAGTTCATCCAATAATTGCGTTTGTGTCATTGAAGGAACATTTACGTCATTTTGTGGATCCCAAAAATTATTCTAATCAGTTTTCGTTCTTTACCAATGTTGTTCATCCAATAAGTGCGTTTGTGTCATTAATTTAACATTTACGTCATTTTGTGCATCCCAAGGCTTATTCTAATCACTTTTCGTTCTTAAGGAATGTAGTTAATCAAATAAGTGCGTTTATGTCATTAGATGAACATTTACGTCATTTTGTGCATCCCAAGCCTTATTTTAATCACTTTTGGTTCTTAGGGAATGTAGTTCATCCAATAATTGCGTTTGTGTCATTAATTTAACATTTACGTCATTTTGGTCATTCTAAGGCTTCCGCTAATCACTTTTGGTTTTTAAGAAATGTAGTTCATCGACTAAGTGCGTTTGTGTCATTAGATTAACATTTACGTCATTTGGTCCATCCCAAGGTTATTCTAATCACTTTTCGTTGTTTACCAATGTTGTTCATCCAATTATTGCGTTTGTGTCATTAATTTAGCATTTACGTCATTTTGTGCATCCCAAGCCTTATTCTAATCACTTTTGGTTCTTAAGGAAAGAAGTTCATCCAATAATTGTGTTTGTGTCATTGGTTGAACATTTACCTCATTTTTTGCATTCCAAGGCTTATTCTAATCAGTTTTCGTTCTTTACCAATGTTGTTCATCCAATAAGTGCGTTTGTGTCATTAATTTAACATTTACGTCATTTTGTGCACCCCAAGGCTTATTCTAATCACTTTTCGTTCTTAAGGAATGGAGTTAATCAAATAAGTGCGTTTCTGTCATTAGATGAACATTTACGTCATTTTGTCCATTCCAACGCTTATTCGAATCACTTTTCGCTCTTATTCAATGTTGTTCATCCAATAAGTGCGTTTGTGTCATTAATTTAACATTTACGTCATTTTGGTCATTCTAAGGCTTCCGCTAATCACTTTTGGTTTTTAAGGAATGTAGTTCATCCAATAAGTGTGTTTGGGTCATTAGATTAACATTTACGTCATTTGGTCCATCCCAAGGTTAATTCTAATCACTTTTCGTTCTTAAAGAATGTAGTACGTCCAATAAGTGCGTTTGTGTTATTGAATGATGATTAATGTCATTTTGTGCATCCCAAGGCTTATTCTAATCACTTTTCGTTCCTAAGGAACATAGTTCTTCCAATAAGTGCGTTTCTGTCATTGGATTAACATTTACGTCATTTTGTGCATCCGAAAGCTTATTCTAATCACTTTTCATTCTTAAGGAATGTACTTCATCCAATAAGCGTGTTTGTGTCATTGGATGAACATTTATGTCATATTGTGCATTTCAAGGCTTATTCTAATCACTTTTCGTTGTTAACCAATGTTGTGCATCCAATAAGTGCGTTTCTGTCATTGATTTAACATTGACGTCATTTTGGGCATCCCAAGGCTAATTCTTTTATTTATTATTTGAAAAACAAAAAAAAATACACTCGCACTTTGTTTTAATCTCGGGGTGTTACAATTGTGGTATCAGAGCATTTGGTTAAAGTTTTGGGTTAAAGATCTGGTTAAATTATTGGTTTTGAGTCATTATCTGATCGTGCATAGGAGCAAGTAGTTAAAGTGTCAAGTCTTGTGTAAGTTGTGTTGTGACTGATGTGATGATGGTTTTGTAGGAAACAATGCCTCCAAGAAGAGACGACACTACAAGAGCCAATGTTAGCCAGGAGGATAGGATGGCTGAAGCTGTAACACCCCGAATTTAAAACACAGCGCGGGTGCTTTTTTTTTAAAATTAATAATTAAAATAAGTTTTCCCAAAATTATTTCAAAAGAATTAAAATAAAGTTCTTCCTAAAATAGTACGTTATAGATTAATCGATGAACGTAAACCAAATACTTCATCAGGATTATCACTAAGTACTTATCTTGGAAATTAGTTTTTAAACATTAATACATCCCAAGATATCATTGTCATAATACATCAACAGCAAATATCAGAGTACATGGTTCAGCGGAAAATAGTACATAATTTCCAAAATAAGACAAATTACAATTTCAACCCAAAACCTAATACATTAAGTCTAACTGATCATGTGCTGAAGCTGCAGTAGCACGGATTCCCTCCGCATCCCACGCAAGTCTCTTCTGACTCTGCAGCTCGCTTCGACGTAACCTCCTCCTCCTCCTCGTGCAGAGAGGGGTCGGTCTCCTCAGAAGTCGAGTCAATACACACTAGTGGCCGCTTTGGCGGTGCCGGAATCTCGTAGCAATCATCGGAGATCCTAGATGGACCCGGAATCTCAGTCGCTGCTGGTCTCAGCTCTTCACGCTTCTCTACCGCATCAGACTCATGTATCTCTCTCCCAATCACAGGTTTGGGAGTCACCACCCCTACAGTGGCCTCCGTCTCACCCCTTTCAGCAGAGTCCTCAGCGTCGTCAAAAACTCTGTGCGCCTCTAGCACCAGGCGGGAAGGCACGGGAAACTCTATGCTTGCGTGAGTGCGCTCTACGAAGTCTTCCACACCGTCGTTCCTACTTGTCCGCTCCAGCCACCCCGTATAACTCGCTCTGCTTGAGAGGGGGTCGAATGCCCAAGCAGTGCACGAGTAGCGATCAAGGTAATTCAACGACGTTTCCGTCGTTCGGGTACCCACGGGCGGCGTGGGTTTGGGAGGCATCTGAGGGCAAAGCCCAAAGTCCACAATATAATAGCAAGAGGTCACTGACCGAAAATAACAGATAATCACATAGCATATATTACACAGCAATGATTTTAATCATGGTATAACGTAGGATGATGAGGAAAAAATAACGCTCATCTGAAAATTTATGACTTACATGCCTTTTCAAAACAACAGTCAATGATTATGAAGTATGCGGTAAGTACTAACAACACATCAACAAAACACAATCATAAATCCAGAATTTCAGATTCTAGAACAGCACTCACACATATTAATTTCCAACATTCATCATATAAACAATCGTGACACACCGGTCAAGTTCCTCAATGTAATGCATCTATGCTCATGCATAATTTTCTTGGAATCACCAAGGTGTAGTCACTCACAGACCAGCACAATTTAACGGCCCTCATGACCAGGGTGCAATCGCTCACAGATCAGCACCAGTGCAGTCGCTCACAAACCAGCACTCGTGCAGTCGCTCACAGACCAGCACGTTTGACATAAACCAAGGTACAATTGCTCACAGATCAGTACCTAGTGCAGTCGCTCACAGACCAGCACTCGTGCAATCGCTCATAGATCAGCACGTGGTTGCGCATTTCAGGGTATAGACAGTCACAGTCCAGTACCAGTGCAGTCGCTCACAGACCAGCACTTATATACCAAGGTACAATCGCTCACAGATCAGTACCTAGTGCAATCGTCACAGATCAGCACTCGTGCAATCGCTCATAGATCAGCACGTGGTTGCGCATTACTCCGTGGCCCATGGTGGGTACCACTTGACTACGCAATGCATGCATATGCAGTGTTTCATTTCTCTAGAAACAATATGCAAAATCAGAAAATTCATGCTCTTCATCATGTTTAAATATTTCAGCACAGTCATAAATAACAACATCACAATCATGATTAAACAGTCCATTAATCATTAACACCTTGAAAAGTTTTCCCAGACTCTTAAAATTCAATTACAGAGTTTAAAACTTAGGATTTTCTGGAATTTTACGAATTTGTATTCGAATACAGCTCCTCTGTATTCGAATACAAAAGCCAAAACCAGTATAGAATCACTCTCTGTATTCGAATACAGCCCTCTGTTATTCGAATACAGAGGCAGATTTCAGTGCATAAATCAACCTCTTTCATTACATCAGTAAAGTTTCAAAAATTTCATCACCACAACTTCAAAATCTCATCAAAAGTTCCACTTTAACTCACGACAACATACCCAGTATTCCCCACACACTCAGGGTTTACAAAACACTCTTGAAAATTTGGAATTTTCTGCAAATTCGAATCTGTATTCGAATACAGATCCCCTGTATTCGAATACGGAAGCATGAACTGCAGTTTTAACATTCTGTATTCGAATACAGCATGCCTGTAGTCTGATACAGAAGACCAAACCTTGAAAATTTCAGCATTTCTCCCATGTCCTTAAAGATTTTTCAAAACATCATCCCTTCCACTTTAAAACCATTTCACAGACCTCATTTAAATCATTTAAATCCTTCTCAAAGTTTCTCAATACTTTAAAACTCACATGACAGTGATTAAAATTGATTTTTCTGGAAAACACAATCTGTATTCGAATACAGCTTCCTTGTATTCGAATACAGAACCTAAAAATTGAGTTTCTGGAAAAACTCGATTCTGTAGTCGAATACATCATTCCTGTAGTCGACTACAGATGCAAATACAGTGTTAAAATTTCACTTATGTATTTGAATACGACATGGTCGTAGTCGAATACAGAAGTTTAGTCAGAAGCAAAAATCCTTCTTCTGTATTCGACTACAGGGGCTCGTAGTCGAATACAAGTTTTGAAAACTTAGGGAAAATAGAAGCTGGACAGGTTGTATTCGAATACACACATGTTGTATTCGAATACACCTTCGAAAAACCAGTGAAATACTTCCTGAAACATCAACATTTTTTTCAAACTATTTCTTTTAAAGATGACAACCAAACATTAAACAGATTCTGCACTTTTTCAAAACCCTTTCCTCATTTAAAATCCCTTTTTCCTTTAAATCATCAACACCACCAGAATCATCACAAACAACCAGAATCAGAATCATCAAGATCACCCAGAACAACTAGAATCAGAATCATCACTATCATCAGAATCACACAAGACATCCAGAATCAAAATCATTCATATCATCAGGATAAACATGCAAGTACTTAGTTTCTTCAAACACCAGAAACATGAAAATACTCAGTTTCTTCAAACATCAGAAACATGCAAATACTCAGTTTCTTCAAACATCAGAAACATGCAAATACTCAGTTTCTTCAAACATCAGAAACATGCAAATACTTAGTTTCTTCAAACATCAGAAACATGCAACTACTCAGTTTCTTCAAACATCAGAAACACGCAAATACTCAGTTTCTTCAAACATCAAAATATCATGCAAGCATCACTGTGGGTTTTCTGGTTTGATGGTTGGAATTTCAGTTAATGGTGTGTGGAGGAATTTCCCTCTCTTCAATTTGAATTCGGGAATGGCAGAACAGAGACAGAATGGGAGGGGAGATGGTGTTGGTACATGCAATATGGGCAGTGAGGAGGAAGGAATGGTGTTCTGACTTCACCATCCTTCTCACTCCTATTTATAGGCTCTCATGGTGCCACCTCACTTGCCACTTGTCTGATTTCCAGCTTTTAATTGTCTTGCAATTAGCCACTAATCCTTACTTAATGGTCTGATTAATTTAATTACTTGAAATTAAATTAATTTAATTCTACATCCAATAATTTTAATTCATACTTCAAAATAAATATTTATATATATATATATTCACTTAAATGTTAATATAAATATTTACAAAAATTCCCAAAATGCCCTTGACATTAATTCCAATATTAATATTTAAAATTAAGGGTCTTACAATACTACCCTCCTTAAATTAGTTTCGTCCTCGAAACTACATGTCAGTAAATAATTGAGGGTATTGTTCCTTCATTTTACTTTCCAATTCCCAAGTTACGTCTCCAATAGTTGGATTCCAAATCACCTTGACTAGTGGGACTTCCTTGTTTCTCAACTGCTTAATCTTCGTGTCTTCGATCCTCACCGGAAATACTTCAAACGATAGGTTGTCCCTTAGCTGAATTGTATCAGGCTCGATTACATGTGTCGGGTCTGCAATGTACTTTCTTAGCTGCGACACATGAAATACGTCATGAATGTTGGACAGTATTGGAGGTAAGGCAATCTGATACGCCAAAGGTCCAATACGAGCAGTAATCTGGTATGGCCCAATAAATTTAGGAGTCAAATTCTTTGACTTAATAGCTCTGCCAACACCAGTTGTAGGCGTAACCCTAAAAAATACATGATCACCCTGCTTGAATTCCAGAGGTCTGCGACGCTTGTCCGCAAAACCTTCATCTTCTCTTGTATTTTATTGATTTTCTCTGTGGTCTGTTCCACCATCTCAGGTCCAACAATCATGCTTTCTCCGTCCTTATACCAGCATAAAGGCGTTTGACACGTTTGTCCATGCAAGGCCTCATAGGGTGCCATTCCGATACTTGCGTGGTAACTGTTGTTGTAAGTGAACTCAATCAATGGCAGAATGTCATCCCAACTCCTTCTGTCATCCAACACGCATGCTCTTAAGAGATCCTCCAAGGACTGATTCGTCCTCTCTATTTGTCCGTCTGTTCGTGGATGGTAGGCTGAACTCAATTTCAGTTTTGTGCCCAAAGCTTCATGTAGTGCTCCCCAGAAATGAGACGTGCACTTTGGGTCACGGTCCGATACTATACTTGATGGAACGCCGTGTAACCTCACAATCTTAGCGATGTAGATTTCCGTCAGCTTATCTACCTTATAAGTGGTCCTTACCGGTAAGAAATGTGCGGACTTTGTCAAACGGTCCACTATTCCCAAATTGAATCATTCTTTTTCCTTGTCTTGGGCAGTCCTGTTATGAAATCCATGGAAATGCTGTCCCACTTCCACTCTGGTATGTCCAAAGGTTGCAGCATTCCAGCAGGTCGTTGATGTTCCACTTTCGCTTTTTGACAAGTCAAGCAAGCGGATACATATTCTGCCACATCCCTCTTCATCCCTGGCCACCAGAAACTCTGCCTTAAGTCCTGGTACATCTTGGTTACTCCCTGATGAATACTCAACTTACTCTTATGAGCTTCTTCCAAAATCATTCTTCTCATCTTTGCAACTTCCGGTACACAAATCCTTCCATTACACCTCAAAATATTATCTGTTCCGACGCTGAACTCAGGTGTCTGCCCTTGCGCTATCAAATTCCTCTTTTCTTGGATCAATGCGTCATCTTGCAGGTTTGCGATCTCCTCAAGTAATCCACTCGAAATTGTTATCATCCCAGACTTTAACACTCCTGGTGCAAACTTCACGTCCAAGTGTAGGTCTCTAAATGCTTCCCACAACTCTTGTTGTCTGGCCATTATCATTGAAGACACTGACACACTCTTCCGACTTAATGCATCAGCCACCACATTGTCCTTTCCAGGGTGGTACTGCAATGAGAAGTCAAAATCCTTGACAGTCTCCATCCATCTTCTCTAACGCATGTTCAATTCCTTCTGGTCGAACAGATACTTCAAGCTTTTATGATCACTAAACACCGTGAATGTGCATCCATATAAGTAGTGTCTCCAGACTTTTAACGCAAACACTACAGCAGCAAGCTCTAAATCATGGGTAGGGTAGTTCCATTCGTGAGTCTTCAATTGCCTGGAGGCATAAGCTACAGCTTTCTCGTGCTGCATCAAAACACATCCCAGACCTTGGTGAGATGCATCACAGTAAACTTCATATGGTTCCTCTGGCTGTGGCAGAACTAACACTGGTGAGGTTGTCAATTTCTCCTTTAGCAACTGAAAACTCTCTTCACACTTCTCCATCCATGCAAATGGCTGATTCTTTCTGGTTAGTTGTGTCAGAGGAGCTACAATCTTAGCGAATCCTTCAATGAATCTTCTGTAGTACCCTGCTAATTCGACCAAACTTCTTATGTTGTGACAATCTGAGGTTGTTTCCAGGCAAGAATTGTCTCGATCTTTGCCGGATCCACAGCGATTCCTTCTTTGGTTATTACGTGTCCCAAGAAATTCACTTTGTCTAGCCAAAATTCGCACTTCGACAAATTGGCATACAGCTGCTTCTCGCGTAAAACGTCAAGAACTTGGCGTAGGTGCTCTTCGTGTTCTTCTTCATCCTTTGAATAAATCAAAATATCGTCGATGAATACCACGACAAACTTATCCAGAAACGGGCTGAAGATCCTATTCATGTAATCCATGAAAATTGCTGGTGCATTCGTAACTCCAAAAGGCATAACGAGATAATCATAATGTCCGTAACGAGTTCTGAAAGCAATCTTTTGAATATCTCCTTCTCTTACTCGAATCTGATGGTTTCCCGATTTCAAATCAATCTTTGAAAACACCGCTGCGCCCTTCAATTGATCCATCAAATCATCGATGCGTGGTAGAGGATAACGATTCTTGGTAGTCACCTTGTTAAGCTGTCGATAATCCACACATAGACGCGAACTTCCATCCTTCTTCTTAACCAACAATACCGGTGCTCCCCACGGCGACACACTTGGTCTGATAAATCCTTTCTCCAACAAGCCTTCAATCTGACCCTTAAGCTCGCTTAATTCCAATGGCCACATTCGGTATGGTGCAATTGAGATAGGTCCAGTTCCTGGGTGTAAGTCAATGAAGAACTCCACCTCTCTCACCGGGGGTAATCCTGGAATCTCGGATGGAAATACGTCTGGGTATTCCTTGACTAACATCACATCTTCTATATTTACATCCATCTTGGTCTCCATGTTAGCCAATGATAAGAACTCCTAAGTTCCTTCTCTCAGCGATACTCCAAGTTGGTTAGCAGTCAAGTATAGAGCGACTCCAGGTTCGGGGAAAAGAACCAATTTTCGAGCGCAATCCAAAACTACGTAATTATAGGACATCCAATACATGGCGAGAATGATCTCGAGGGATTGTAGGGGTAGACAGATTAGATTAACCAAGAAGTCCCTATTCTGAATTGTTACCATACAGTGTAAACATGCAGAGTCTACAGTCAAAGTCTTAGCAGGCGTAGTAACAACCAAATCAAAAGGAAAAGCAGATACAGACAACTTCAAACGATGCACACAATCCATAGCAATGAAAGAGTGGGTTGCCCCCGAATCAAAAAGTGCAGTTAGGGTGTTACCTGCAATCTCACAATCTTGCTGGATTAAATTTTGGGCTTGACTCCAGCTTCAGCACCCATGTGATAGACGCGGCCTCTTGCAGTAGGACGGGTAGCCCTAGTCGCGTTCACGGTTGGCTCCACCTTCGGAACCCGGCAATCCCTCGCCACATGTCCTGGCTTCTGGCAATTGAAACACATAAGATCCCTTGTGGTACAAGCAGTAGCCATGTGCCCTTCTTTCCCACATCGATAACACCGGACTCCTTGTCCCAATTGCCTTCCAAAAGTCTGATTCCCCGGCCGATTCTGGCCTCTCCGGTTGTTCTGTGGCCAGTTATATGGCTTGACAACTTGTTTCCCTTTATTGTTCTAGTTATTCATCCGACTAGGCCCTCCTGAGTTAAAGTGACCACCTCTGTTGGTCCTCTTATTCTTCATCTCTTCCACCTCTCTACATTTTTCCACTAGCACTTGGAAACGTTGTATTCCCAAGGGTAGGACCGATTCCTGGATCTCATACTTCAATCCATTCTAGAAGCGATGACACATGAACTGTTCATCAACTTCTTCTCGAAAGAATCTGAAGTGTCTGGATAGCGACTCAAATTTAGCGGCGTATTCTCCCACTGTCATACTCCCCTGGTACAATTTCAGAAAGTCATCCCCCAACTTCGTCCTCGTACTCATTGGGAAGTACTTGTCTAGAAACTTCTTTTTGAATGACTCCCAGGTCACTTCCTCTTGAGCCGACGCCATCAGTGATCTCATACTTCTCCACTAGTACTATGCGTCCCCTATCAGCAGGTATGTGGCATAGTTGACTTTCACTACTGCCCGGCAGTTAATCATCTGGAATATCTTTTCCATCTCTTGGATGCACTGGTCTGCCCTTTCTGGACCCTCATCACCTGTGAACTTGGGAGGGTTATGACGGCGAAAGTCCTCAAGCCCTCTAGACTCAACAGCGCGAATTTCTCGTTCTCTCTTCTCTAATTCGCGTTGAGTCTTGGCAGCCGTCTGGGCAGCAACAGACGCAGCCATATTGTTCATTGCTTCAGCCATCCTATCTTCCCGGCGAACATTTGTCCTTGCGGTGTCGTCTCTTCTTAGAGGCATTGTTTCCTACAAAACCATCATTACTTCAGTCACACCACAACTCACACAAGACTTGAAACTTTAACTACTTGCTTCTTATGCATGATCAGCTAATGACTCAAAATAAACACTTTAATCAGAGCTCAAACCCAAAAGTTAACCAAATGCTCTGATACGACCATTGTAACACCCCGAGTTTAAAACACAGCGCGGGTGCATTTTTTTTTATTTTAAAAATTAATAATTAAAATAAGTTTTCCCAAAATTATTTCAAAAGAATTAAAATTAAGTTCTTCGTAAAATAGTACGTTATAGATTAATCGATGAACGTAAACCAAATACTTCATCAGGATTATCACTAAGTACTTATCTTGGAAATTAGTTTTTAAACATTAATACATCCCAAAATATCATTGTCATAATACATCAACAGCAAATATCAGAGTACATGGTTCAGCGGAAAATAGTACAGAATTTCCAAAATAAGACAAATTACAATTTCAACCCAAAACCTAATACATTAAGTCTAACTGATCATGCGCTAAAGCTGCAGTAGCACGGATTCCCTCCGTATCCCACGCAAGTCTCTTCTGACTCTGAGCTCGCTTCGATGTAACCTCCTCCTCCTTGTGCAGAGAGGGGTCGGTCTCCTTAGAAATCAAGTCAATACACACTCGTGGCCGCTTTGGCGGTGCCGGAATCTTGTAACAATCATCGGAGATCCTAGATGGACCTGGAATCTCAGTCGCTACTGGTCTCAGCTCTTCACGCTTCTCTACCGCATGAGACTCATGTATCTCTCTCCCAATCACAGGGTTGGGAGTCACCACCCCTACAGTGGCCTCCGTCTCACCCCTTTCAGCAGACTCCTCAGCATCATCGAAAACTCTGTGCGCCTCTAGCACCAGGCGGGAAGGCACGGGAAACTCTATGCTTGCGTGAGTGCACTCTACGAAGTCTTCCACACCGTCGGTCCTACTTGTCCGCTCCAGCCACCCCGTATAAGTCGCTCTGCTTGAGAGGGGGTCGAATGCCCAAGCAGTTCGCGAGTAGCGATCAAGAAAATACAACGACGTTTCCGTCGTTTGGGTACCGACGGGCAGCGTGGGTTTGGGAGGCATCTGAGGGCAAAGCCCAAAGTCCACAATATAATAGCAAGGGGTCACCGACATATATTACACAGCAATGATTTTAATCATGGTATAACGTATGATGATGAGGAAAACATAACGCTCATTTGAAAATTTATGACTTACATGCCTTTTCAAAACAACAGTCAATGATTATGAAGTATGCGGTAAGTACAAACAACACATCAACAAAACACAATCATAAATCCAGAATTTCAGATTCTGGAACAGCACTCACACACATTAATTTCCAACATTCATCATATAAACAATCGTGACACACCGGTCAAGTTCCTCAATGTAATGCATCTATGCTCATGCATAATTTTCTCGGAATCACCAAGGTGCAGTCACTCACAGACCAGCACAATTTAACGGCCCTCATGACCAGGGTGCAATCGCTCACAGATCAGCACCAGTGCAGTCGCTCACAGATCAGCACCAGTGCAGTCGCTCACAGACCAGCACTTGTGCAGTCGCTCACAGACCAGCACGTTTGACATAAACCAAGGTACAATCGCTCAAAGATCAGTACCTAGTGCAGTCGCTCACAGACCAGCACTCGTGCAATCGCTAACAGATCAGCACGTGGTTGCGCATTTCAGGGTATAGACGATCACAGTCCAGTACCAGTGTAGTCGCTCACAGACCAGCACTTATATACCAAGGTACAATCGCTCACAGATCAGCACGTGGTTGCGCATTACTCCGTGGCCCATCGCGGGTACCACTTGACTACGCAATGCATTAATATGCAGTGTTTCATTTCTCTAGAAACAATATGCAAAATCAGAAAATTCATGCTCTTCATCATGTTTAAATATTTCAGCACAGTCATAAATAACAACATCACAATCATGATTAAACAGTCCATTAACCATTACCACCTTGAAAAGTTTTCCGAGACTCTTAAAATTCAATTACAGAGTTTAAAACTTAGGATTTTCAGGAATTTTACGAATCTCTATTCGAAGACAGCTCCTTTGTATTCGAATACAGAAGCCAAAAACAGTATAGAATCACTCTCTGTATTCGAATACAGCCCTCTGTTATTCGAATACAGAGGCATATTTCAGTGCATAAATCAACCTCTTTCATTACATCAGTAAAGTTTCAAAAATTTCATCACCACAACTTCAAAATCTCATCAAATACACCTTCGAAAAACCAGTGAAATACTTCCTGAAACATTAACATATTTTTCAAACTATTTCTTTTAAAGATGACAACCAAACATTAAACAGATTCTGCACTTTTTCAAAACCCTTTCCTCATTTAAAATCCCTTTTTCCTTTAAATCATCAACACCACCAGAATCATCACAAACAACCAGAATCAGAATCATCAATATCATCAAGATCACCCAGAACAACCAGAACTAGAATCATCACTATCATTAGAATCACACAAGACATCCAGAATCAGAATCATTCATATCATCAGGATAAACATGCAAGTAATCAGTTTCTTCAAACATCAGAAACATGCAAATACTCAGTTTCTTCAAACATTAGAAACATGCAAATACTCAGTTTCTTCAAACATCAGAAACATGCAAATACTCAGTTTCTTCAAACATCAGAAACATGCAAATACTCAGTTTCTTCAAACATCAGAAACATGCAACTACTCAGTTTCTTCAAACATCAGAAACACGCAAATACTCAGTTTCTTCAAACATCAGAATATCATGCAAGCATCACTGAACAACAAACCCCAAATAGAATGCATTTTTGCATTTTAAGACTATTTTCAAAACAATTTTAAGACATGCATTTTATTCATCATTAAAATAACATGCAAACATTTTCCAGCTTTCACCCATAAGTAAAACAACATGTTTTATTAGAAAAACAGCCAGCAACAACCATCAGGATAATCACATATCAACAAAATGCATTTTCTTTCAAAATGTCATTTTTTGAAAACAGTTTTTCTTTTAAAAACAGAACTGAAATAACATACATTCGTGGCCCTAATGCAGCTAAAAGATGGAAGGTGCCCTTACCCTTGTAGTGTGCTCTGCTTCTGCTCAAGTCTGGGTGTCAAAAACAGCGAACTGCTCCTTGAGTTTGCTGCTGCAAAACTGGGCTCTTTGGCTTCGTAACGAGGTGGAGATTAACTTTACTAATGTGGTTTTTCTGGTTTGATGGTTGGAATTTCAGTTAATGGTGTTTGGAGGAATTTCCCTCTCTTCAATTTGAATTCGGGAATGGCAGAATAGAGACAGAATGGGAGGGAAAATGGAGTTGGTACATGCAATATGGGCGGTGTGGAGGAAGGAATGGTGTTCTGACTTCACCATCCTTTTCACTCCTATTTATAGGCTCTCATGGTGCCACCTCACTTGCCACTTGTCTGATTTCCAACTTTTAATTGTCTTGCAATTAGCCACTAATCCTTACTTAATGGTCTGATTAATTTAATTACTTGAAATTAAATTAATTTAATTCTACATCGAATAATTTTAATTCATACTTCAAAATAAATATTTATATATATATATATTCACTTAAAACATACATATATTAAATATTTACAAAAATTCCCAAAATGCCCTTGACATTAATTCCAATATTAATATTTAAAATTAAGGGTCTTACAGAAGCGATGAATAACATGGCTGCGTCTGTTGCTACACAGATGGTTGCGAAGACCAAACGTGATCTGGAGAAAAGAGAAAGAGAGATTCGTGCTGCTGAATCAAGAGGACTAGAGGATTTTTGTCGCCATAATCCTCCAAAGTTCAAGGGTGATGAGGGTCCAAAAAGAGCGGATCAATGGATTCAGGAGATGGAGAAAATCTTTGAAATGATTAATTGTTGGGCAGCAATAAAGGTTAACTATGCTACCTATCTGCTGCTATGGGATGCAGAGTATTGGTGGAGGAGTACAAGACTACTGATGGGATCAGCTCATGAGGAGGTGAACTGGGAGTCATTCAAAAAGAAGTTTTTAGACAAATACTTCCCGATGAGCACTAGAACTAAATTGGGTGACAATTTTCTGAAATTGCACCAAGGAAACATGACGGTGGGGGAATATGCGGCTAAGTTTGAATCTCTATCAAGGCATTTTAGATTTTTCAGCGAAGAGGTGGATGAACAGTTTATGTGTCATCGTTTCCAAAATGGACTGAAATACAAAATTCAAGACTCCGTTTTACCCTTGGGAATTCAACGTTTCCAAGCATTAGTGGAGAAGTGTAGAGAAGTTGAGGATATGAAGAACAGGAGGGCCAATAGAGGAGGGAACTTTAATTCAGGAGGACCTAGCTGGATGAATTATCAGAATAATAAAGGGAAGCAGGTTGCTAAGCCATATAACCGGCCACAAAACAACAATAGAGGCCAGAATCGGCCGAGGAATCAAAATTTTGGACGACAATTGGGACAAGGAGTCCGATGTTTCCAATGTGAGAGAGGGGGTCATATTGCTACTGCTTGTACCACAAAGGATCTTATATGTTTCAATAGCCAGAAACCAGGACACATTGCAAGGGATTGCCGGGTTAATTTAATCTGTCTACCCTACAATCACTCGAGATCATTCTCGGTATGGATTAGATGACGTATAATTACGCAGTCTTGGATTGTGCTCGCAAATTATTTCTTTTCCCCGAACTTGGAGTTGTTCGGTATCTGGCTGCTAACAAACTCAAAGTATCACTGAGAGAAGGAACTCATAAATTTTTATCATTGGCTAATGTGGAGACCAAGATGCACGTGAACATAGAAGATGTGGTGTTAGTCAAAGAATATCCGGACGTATTTCCAACAAAAATTCCAGGATTACCCTCGGTGAGAGAGGTGGAGTTCTTCGTTGATTTGCACCGAGGAACCGGACCTATTTCAATTGCGCTGTATCGGATGTCGCCATTGGAATTAAGCGAGCTTAAGGGTCAAATTGAAGGTTTGTTGGAGAAAGGATTCATCAGACCAAGTGTGTCGCCATGGGGAGCTCCGGTGTTGTTGGTTAAGAAGAAGGATGGAAGTTCACGCTTATGTGTGGATTATCGGAAACTTAACAAGGTAACTATTAAGAATCGTTATCCTTTACCATGCATCGATGATTTGATGGACCAATTGAGGGGAGCCGCGGTGTTTTCAAAGATCGATTTGAAGTCAGGATATCATCAGATTCGGGTAAGAGAAGGAGATATTCAAAAGACTGCTTTCAGGACCCATTACGGACATTATGAATATCTCGTTATGCCATTTGGAGTTACGAATGCACCAGCGATTTTTATGGATTATATGAACAAAATCTTTAGACAATGTCGAAGTGCGAGTTTTTGCTAAAGAAAGTGATCTTCTTGGGACATGTGATAACAAAAGAAGGAATCGATGTGGATCCGGCAAAGATTGAGACAATTCTTGCCTGGAAACAGCCTCAAATTATCACAGACATACGAAGTTTTGTCGGACTAGCAGGATACTACAGGAGATTTATTGAAGGATTTGCTAAGATTGTAGCTCCTTTGACACAACTCACTAGAAAGAATCAGCCGTTTGCATGGACAGAGAAGTGTGAGGAAAGTTTTCAGTTGCTTAAGGAAAAGTTGACAACCTCACCAGTATTGGTCTTGCCACAACCAGAAGAACCATATGAGGTTTACAGTGATGCATCTCACCAAGGTCTGGGATGTGTTTTGATGCAACACAAGAAAGTTGTAGCCTACGCCTCAAGGCAGTTGAAAACTCACGAATGAAACTATCCTACTCATGATTTAGAGTTTGCTGCAGTAGTGTTTGCCTTAAAGGTCTGGAGGCACTACTTATATGGATGCACGTTCACGGTGTTCAGTGACCATAAAAGCTTGAAGTATCTGTTCGATCAAAAAGAATTGAACATGCGGCGGAGGAGATGGATAGAGTCTCTCAAGGATTTTGACTTTTCATTGCAGTACCACCCTTGGAAAGCCAATGTGGTGGCTGATGCGTTGAGTAGGAAAAGTGTATCAGTATCTTCAATGATAATGGCCAGACAACAAGAGTTGTGGGAAGCATTTAGAGATCTACACTTGGACGTAAAGTTTGCACCAGGAATTTTAAAGTTTGGAATGATAACAATTTCGAGTGGTTTGCTTGAGGAGATTGCGAACTTGCAAGATGACGTATTAATCCAAGAAAAGAGGAATCTGATAGCGCAAGGACAGACAACTGAGTTTGTAACACCCCGAGTTTAAAACACAGCGCGAGTGTATTTTTTTATTTTTTATTTTAAATAAATAAGTAAAAGAATTTTCGAGATTTAATTCAAAAAGAATTAAAATAAAATTTTTACTAATTCATTTAATAAAATAGTACGTGATAATCCATAACGATGAAATGTAATTAATACACCACCATTAATCAAGTAAAATATTTTTGGGAATTGAATTTTCAGAATATATTCATAATAAAGATACATCCAAAGGTTGTGTCTTGGATCCACTAAAAAATTATCAGAGTGCGGAAAAATATTAGCGCAAAAGTTATACAATAATTCCCAAAAAAACCAATTACATTTTCCACTTCAAAATCCTATACATCAACTCTAACTGATCATGCACTAAAGCTACAGTAGCACGGTTTCCACCGTATTCTCCACAAGTCTCCTCTTCAGCCAGCTGTTCGTCCCTCTGCGTTGTCCACAAAGACTCCGTATACGAATATCAAGGAAAACTAACGACGTCTCCGTCGTTAGTGTAACCGTTGGTGGTACGGGTTTGGGGTTCATCTGAGGGCAAAGCCCAATTTCCACAATAATAGTAAAGGGTCCCCAACCGAAATTAACAATTAACAGGTAGCATATATCTCACAGTAACAAATACATCCATGGCATATCATATAATAATGATGAAAAATAAAGATGCTCATTTTGAAATTTAATGACATGTATGCCTTTTCAAAACAACATCTAATTAATATGGAAAACATGTTGTAAGTACAGTCAACACTTCAGCAATCACAATCAATTACCAGAAATTCAAATTTAATAAAGTACTTACACACAACAATTTCCAATCATCAACATATACCCAAAATCTTGACCCATCGGTCAATCACCCCGATGCAATATGTATATGCTCATGTATTCAATTTCTTGGAATTACCAAGGTGCAGTCGCTCAACAGACCAGCACATTTTAAATATGTTTGACTTTAATAACCCTCAAGACCAGGGTGCAATCGCTCAACAGATCAGCACCAGTGCAGTCGCTCAACAGACCAGCACGTTTTACGTATTTGAATGGACCACCACGAACACGCGGCCACTCTGAACCCAGATAGAATAGACCACCACGAACACGCGGCCACTCTGAACCCAGATAGAATAGACCACCACGAACACGCGGCCACTCTGAACCCAGATAGAATAGACCACCACGAACACGCGGCCACTCTACAATCCATCACGGTTACTACTCTCACATGTATTAGCCTCTCACAGGCTAAATACAGAGAAGTTAAATCCTTGCACGGATAGAATGGGCCACCACGAACACGCGGCCATTCCGTAGCCTACTACTGTGGTCACTACTTAACTTTGCGGACCATCACGGTTACCGCATTACTCTGTGGCCCATTGCGGTCACCACCTGACTATGAAATGCAAGGGCATACAATGTTTTCTCTTCACTGAAAACAATATTCAATATCAGAAAAACTCAGCCTTTCCAGTATTCCCCCAAAACATCTCAACACAATTAATTTCATCATCAACACATCAATGATTAAACATTCCAGCAAACATCATCACTTTACATTATCTCAAATTTCCATTCTTCATTATCATAAGTCTTTTCCCCAACTCTTAAAATTCATAAGACAGTGTTTAAAACAGAGATTTTTGGAAAATACGAATCTGTATTCGAATACAGAAGCTAAAACTTGAGTTTCTGGAAAAACCCGAATCTGTATTCGAATACAGCTCCCTTTTATTCGAATACATAAGCAAAAGTTGTGAAAGTCAGCATCCTGTATTCGAAAACGAGACTGTCGTAGTCGAATACATATGCGAATACAGTGTTAAAATTTCGCTTATGTATTCAATTACGATAGAGTCGTAGTCGAATACAGATGCTAAGTCAGAAGCAAAAATCCTTCCTCTGTATTCAAATACAAGGGCCCGTATTCAAATACCAGTTTGAAAAACTTGAGTAAAATAGAAGCTTGGCAGGTTGTATTCGAATACACTCATGTTGTATTCGAATACACCTTCGAATTCAGTGAACTTTTCCTGAAAAACTACAACACATTTTCAATTTTTTTCCTTTGAAAAACCAGCACAACCCCAAACAGATTCTGCACTTCTTTTGAACCATAAAACTCAGGCATCTTCATCAATAACAATTTTTCCAGAAAAACACTTTCATCATTTAAAATCCCTTTTCCTTTGAAAACATCAGCATTACCAGAATCACGCAAAAACAGAATGTCAACCACACAGAACAGACATTTTTCAACGTTCACATTGTTGATCATTTCTCAAAACAACATGCAAGGTATTTCCAGCATTCTTACACAACCAATCACAACATGCAAAGCATTTTCAACTTCCTCACACAAGCAGAACAACATTAATACATTCAACCAAACAACAACCATCACATAGCAGTAAGACACCAATAGAATGCATTTTTTCGCATTTTATACAACCAACACAACAGTTTTGAAAATATGAATTTTAATCATCTTCAAGATAACATGCAAGACATTTTTCAACTTTCCCACATAAACAAAATAGGATTGAAGCAACAAGCAGAACAGCACACATCACAAATTATTAAAACACCAACATAATGCATTTTCTTCATTTCTCTCAAAATGTCATTGCCAAACAGTTTTACTTCAAACAATGATGAAAACATTAGTAATGTCATGACAGTTATGCATTTACAGCCCTAATGCAACAAGAAAGTGGAAGGTGCCCTTACCCTTGTTGCGTTTCTGCTACTTCTCACGTTTTTGTTTTCGTTCCCGTTTACGCGTAAAAAATCGGCGAAACTCCCGCTTGCGTTTGCTGCTACGAAAATAGGTTCTCTAGCTCCGTAATGATGAGGGGAACAACTTTTGTAGTGGGGGTTTTCTGGTTTGGTGCTTGGATTTCCAAGAAATGTCACTTTTGAGGAACTCCCCTCTTTTCTTTTTTTTTTTTTAACGTGAAACAGATTTCAGAATGGGAGAAGGGTAGGGAGAAGGTGATATTGTTACATGCAGTATGGGCAGTAAGGGAGGAGGAATGGTGTTCTGATTTCACCCATCCTTCTCACTCCTATATATAGGCTTGTGTGGGTGCCACCTCACCCGATACTTGTCTGATCCTCAGCACTTAACCAGTCTCGTCGCAATTAGCCGATAATCCCTTAATTAACTGTCCGTTAATTTAATTACTTGTAATTAAATTAATTTATTCTTCATCCAATAATCTTAATTGATCTTCAAAAATAAATATTTATATATATATTTACTCAAAACATACATATATTAAATATTTTACAAATATCCCCAAAATACACTTAATATTTCATCCATAATTTTAATTTAAAATTAAGGGTCTTAGAGTTCAGGGTCGGACCAAATAATATTCTGAGATGTAATGGAAGAGTTCGTGTACTGAAAGTTGTAGATATGAGAAGAGCGATTTTGGAAGAGGCTCGTAAGAGTAAGTTGAGTATTCATCCCGGAGCGACCAAGATGTACCAGGACTTAAGACAGAATTACTGGTGGCCAGGAATGAAGAGGGACGTAGCGGAGTATGTATCGGCTTGTTGAACTTTTCAGAAAGCGAAAGTGGAACATCAGCGACCTGTTGGAATGTTGCAACCTTTGGATATACCGGAATAGAAGTGGGATAGCATTTCCATGGATTTTATAACTGGATTTCCCAAGACAAGGAAAAAGAATGTTTCGATTTGGGTAATAGTGGATCGGTTGACAAAATCCGCACATTTCTTACCGGTAAGGACCACTTATAAAGTAGATAAGCTGACGGAAATCTACATTGTTGAGATTGTAAGGTTACATGGACCATTGAGTATAGTATCGGACCGTGACCCAAAGTTCACATCCAACTTTTGGAGAGCGCTGCATGAAGCGTTGGGAACGAAACTGAAATTGAGTTCAACTTATCACCCACAAACAGATGGACAAACTGAGAGAACAAATCAGTCCTTGGAAGATCTATTGAGAGCATGTGTGTTGGATGGTAGAGGAAATTGGGATTAGGTATTGCCATTGATTGAGTTTACTTACAACAACAGTTTTCACGCAAGTATTGGAATGGCACCCTATGAGGCTTTATATGGACGCAAGTGTCAGATGCCTTTATGCTGGTATAAGGACGGAGAAAGTATGATTGTTGGACCTGAGATGGTGGAATAGACTACAGAGAAAATCAAGAGGATACAAGAGAAAATGAAGATTTCACAGGATCGTCAGAAGAGTTATGCAGACAAGCGTCGCAGACCTTTGGAATTCGAGCAGGGTGATCATGTATTTCTAAGGGTCACGCCTACAACTGGAGTTGGCAGAGCTATTAAATCAAGAATGTTGACTCCAAAATTTACTGGACCATACCAGATTATTGCACGAATTGGACCAGTGGCTTATCAGATTGCTTTACCTCCAATACTGTCCAATATTCGCGACGTATTTCATGTGTCGGAATTAAGAAAATACATCTCGGATCCATCACATGTGATCGAAACAGACACAATTCAATTGAAGGATAACCTGTCATTTGAAGTATTCCCCGTAAGAATTGAAGACAGAAAGATTAAACAGTAGAGGAACAAGGAAGTTCCACTAGTCAAAGGGATTTGGAATCCGACTACAAGAGACACAACTTGGGAACTGGAGAGTAAGATGAGGGAACAATATCCTCAGTTGTTTATTAACGTGTAGTTTCGAGGACGAAACTAATTTAAGGGGGAAGTAATGTAAGACCCGTAAATTTAAAAATTAAATTATATTTAATATTATGTGTATTTTGAGGAATAATTGTAAAATATTTAATATATGTATATTTTGTGTAAATATATATATAAATATTTATTTTGGAGGTTGAATTAAAATTAGTGGATGAAGGATAAATTAATTTAATTACGAGTAATTAACTTATCGGACAGTTAATTTAGGGATTATATGCTAATTGCGATAAGACTGGTTAAGTGATGGAGGGTCAAGTAATATTATACTATTAATGTGGGATGAGGTGGCATATATATGTGCCTATATATATGAAGGAGTGGCAAGAGCAAAGGCAGAAACCTTCCCTCCTCCCTTACTGCATGAAACAGTAACCTTCTTCTTCCTCTTTCCATTATGTTATGTTAGTAGAAAAAAAAAGAGTTGCTCAAAAGTGAGATTACTTGGAAATCCAAGCACCAAACCACCAAGTACCAAGAACAAAAGTTGTTCCTCTCCTCATTATACAGCTAGAGAACCCACTTTGGTAGCGGCAAACGCAAACGGAAACTTCGTCGACTTTTGTCGCAAAAACGTGAACGGGAGCAGAAACGTAACAGAGGTAAGGGGCACCTTCCACTTTCTAGTTTGCATTTTAGGGCTCTAAATGCATATTTGATGGGTGATCATATTTCAGTTTGTGTTTTGAAAAACGAAACTGTTATGCATGTTGTTATAAAATGCGAAAAATGCATTATGTTGGTGTTTTAATAATCTGTGATGTTTACTGTTCTGGTTGTTACCTCAATGCTGTTTTGTTTGTGTGGGAAAGCTGAAAAATGCCTTGCATGTTGTTTTGAGGATGATCCAAATGCATGAATGGTTTGGGCTGTACTGTTTTGGTGGTTGACTTTCTGTTTTGATTAATAAAGAAAACTGTAATGTTGTTCTAGTGTCGGTGATTCTGTTTCTGATATGTTGAAAAACAATCTGTGTTGATGATGGTTTTCAAAAGAAAAGGATTTAAAATGGTGGAAGTGTTTTCTGGAAAATCTGTTGTTGATCATGTTGAGGGTAATTTTTAAAGGAGAATGATTTAACTGGGTGAATGTGTTTTTCTGGAAAATCTGTTGTTGATGAAAAACGTTTTGAGTTTTATGATTTCAAAAGAATGGTGATTTTATTTTGGTGTTGTGTCGGTTTTTCAAAGAAAAGAATTTGAAAACGTGTTGAAGTTTTCTGTGAAATTCCACTGAATTCATAGGTGTATTCGAATACGGCATGAGTGTATTCGAATACAGCCTGCAAAAACTTCAGTTATATTCAAATTTTTGAACTTGTATTCGAATACGAGCCTCTGTATTCGAATACAGATAATGGATTTTTGCTTCTGACTTAGCCTCTGTATTCGGCGACGACCCTGTCATATTTGAATACAGGACTGCAATTTTTGCCATTGTATTCGCATCTGTATTCGACTATGACAGCCTCGTATTCGAATACAGAATGTTGATTTTTCACTGTTTTTGCCTCTGTATTCGAATACAAGGGAGCTGTATATGAATACAGCTTCTTTTTTTTCAAAAATTTCAGTTTTAAACAATGGTTTATGAACTTAAAGAGTTGGGAAAATATTTGGAAGGTTTGTGATGATTTAAAATGGTGTTTTTGATATGGTATGTGAAACACCCCGAGTTTAAAACACAGCGCGAGTGTATTTTTTTTTTAAAATAAATAAATAAAAGAATTTTCAAAATTAATTCAAAAAGAATTAAAATAAAATTTTCACTAATTCATTTCATAAAATAGTACGTCGTAAATTAATCGATGAACGTAATTAAATAACTTCATCATAATATCACTAGGTACTTATCTTTGGAAATTAATAATAAACATTAATACATTTAAAAAAAACAGTGTCATATCATCTCAAAATAGAACACCCGCCCTGTGGCCCACTAATCAGTATCAGAGTGCGGAAGAAAACAGCGGAAAAGTCATACATTAATTCCCAAAATAAATTACATCCACCGATCAAGACCCTATACAAAAAGTCTACACTGATCATGCACTAAAGCTACAATAGTAGGGATTCCCTCCGTAGCCCATGCAAGTCTCGTCCAACTCCACAGCTTGCCTCGACGTAACGTCCTCTTCCTCATCATATAGAGAAGGATCGGTCTCCTCTGAAGTCAGTCATCGGATGTCCTATATGGACCCGGAACATCATCTGCTACTAGCGTTTGTCTTTGATTCTCCCCCTTCCACCTCTATATCATGTACAGCTCCTCCAGTCACCGGGTTAGGAGTCACCACACCTTCTGTGGCCTCCGTCTCAACCTGTAACACCCCGAGTTTAAAACATAGCGCGAGTGTATTTTTTTTCTTTTGTTTTAAAAACGAATACATAAATAAAAGAGTTTTCAGAATTACGTTCCAAGGAAATTAAAATCAATTCGAATTAAATATCATTCGACTTCATAATTAAAAATAGTTAGGAATTTAAATCAGCAACATCACAATTAAATCGAATGAGATATTTATGGGAATTTGATCTTTATAATATACTAAAATAAAGATACATCAAAATATTTATCAGAGTGCAGAAGAGTTTTACAATAATCCCCAAAATGAATATTTACAACCATTGAGTTCAAAAACCCTATACATAAGTCTACTCTGATCATACCCTAAGCTACAGTAGCATTACAATATTCACAAGTCTTTTCTTCACCCAGCTGCTCATCTCCTTGCATAGCCCACAAGTAAAGATCAAGGGAAACTAACGACGTTCCCTGTCGTTAGTATGACCATCAGGGGTACGGGTTTGTATCTCATCTGAGGGCAAAGCCCAATTTTTCCACAATAATTGTAAAGGGTCACCGACCGAAAATAACAATTACCACATAGCGTTTATAACAGCAATATCAAACATATTCAGGCCAAATTAGAAAACAATGATGATAAATAAGGATGCTAAATTTTGAAATAAATGACATTTGTACCATGCAAAACAGCAACTGAATAAGTATGAAAATCATGATGTAAGCACAAACATCAATTCATCAGAAATTACAGATTTCCAGAAAGTACTTACTCACACAACAATTCTCAACCATCATCATAAAACGAAAACGAGACCCTCCGGTCAAACACTCCGATGGAATATGTATATGCTCATGTTCAAAAATTCTTGGAATCACCAAGGTGCAGTCGCTTATAGACCAGCACAATTTAACGGCCCTCATGACCAGGGTGCAATCGCATACAGATCAGCACCAGTGCAGTCGCATACAGACCAGCACTCGTGCAGTCACTACAGACCAGCACGTTTGACATAAACCAAGGTACAATCACTACAGATCAGTACCTAGTGCAATCACTACAGATCAGCACTCGTGCAATCACTACAGATCAGCACGTGGCTGCACATTTCAGGATACAGACACTACAGTCCAGTACCAGTGCAGTCGTTTATCTGACCAACACTTATATACCGAGGTACAATCACATATTAGTACCTAGTGCAATCACTACAGATCAGCACGTGGATGCGCATTACTCTGTGGCCCATCGCGGGTACCACCTGACTATGCCATGCATGAATATGCATTGTTTCACTTCATTGAAAACAATATGCAACCTTAGTAAAATTCATGCATTTTCCTCATTTTTCAAAACATCTCAACACATTCAAAGATTAACCATTCAAGCAAGCATTACACTTTGCGTTACCTCAAAGTTCCACTCTTTATTAACAAAGGTTTTTCCCTAACTGTTAAGATTCGAAACTGTGATTAAAACTGAGGTTTCTGGCAAAAATACGAATCTGTATTCGAATACAGCTTCATTGTATTCGAATACAGAAGCCAAACAAGGCAGAATCAACATCCTGTATTCGAATACAGACTCCTTGTATTCGAATACAGAGGCTGTCACAGTACAAAAATCAGAATTTCTACAACTTCAGTAAATTCTCAAAAACTTCATCACAACCACTTCAAACTATCAAAAAAATTCCATTTTTATTCACTACAAACCTTCCCAAGGTATCCCAACACTCAAGGTTGTTAAAAACTTGAATTTCTGAAAAAACACGAATCTGTATTCGACTACAACTTCCTTGTATTCGAATACAGAGGTTAAAACAGTGAAAAAATAGCATTTTGTATTCGAATACGAAGTTGTCGTAGTCGAATACAGATGCGAAGTAAGTGGCAAAAGTTGTAAATCTGTATTCGGCTACAGAGGGTCGTAGTCGAATACAGAAGCTAAGTCAGAAGTAAAAATGGGAAATCTGTATTCGACTACAGAGGGTCGTAGTCGAATACAAGTTCGAAAACCTGAAGAAAACAGAAGCTCTGCAGGCTGTATTCGTATACACACAATCCGTATTCGAATACACCTTCGAATTCAGTGAATTTTCCCTAAACTTCAACACATTTTCAAAACCTTTTCCTTTGAAAAACTAACCAAACCCTAGAATCATAATCACCAATCTTTTTAAACCTCACAACTCAGACATTTTTCATTAAACATCAACAATAGATTTTCAAGAAGAACACTTCCACCATTTTAAATCCCTTTTCTTTTGAAGCCACCATTAACACTAGGTTGTTTAACAAAACGCAGCAAAACACAGAATCACTAAAACCAGAAAATCACCCACAAAACAATCTTACACAAACTAACTCAAGCATTTGGATCACCTCCAATACAACACCAACCAAATTACCATTCAAAACACAACAGAATGATTTCTTACTCAACACAACAAACAATACATCATCAAACCAACAACACAATCAGTTCCTTCACTGGAAACAGCAAGAACATCCAAAACAGTTTGATTTCCAAAACAGAAAACAATGTTTTTCACAACATAAACCAATAATCATTCATCACCCATGCATTTACAGCCCTAAATGCAAATCTAGAAAGTTGGAAGGTGCCCTTACCTTAGTTACGTTCCCTTAGCTCGTATGCTTCTGCGAAAAAGCCGACGATACTCCCGTTCACGTTCACCGCTACGAAAATTAGTTCTTTAGCTCCGCAACGATCAGAGGAATGACTTTCGTACTTGAAACTTTCTGATTCGACACTCAGATTTTCCAAAACGATGACTTTTGAGTAAACTGTTTTTTTTTCACCAACACTCAGAAAATTAGAAGAAGAAGAAAATAAAGCAGAAACTGGCGCGTAGAGGAAAGAAGGAAAAGCTTCTCACTTAAGTATCCACTTAAATGCAACTGACACAGCAGAGGAGAGAGGAATTGTTTCCTTTTTCACAAATATCTACGCCACCTCACCAACTCTTATATTAAAATATCTTTTGATCCTCCAGCACTTAACCCGTTTCCGTCAAAATTAGCAGAGAATATCTTAATTAACGGTCCGATAATTTAATTACTCGAAATTAAATTAATTCATCCATCATCCATAATTTTAATTCCAACTTCAAAACAATTAATTATATATATATTTATTTATACAAAATATACATATATTGAATATTACACCAATATTCCCAAAATACCCTTAAATCAAATCTGAATTTAATTTTAAATTTAAGGGTCTTACACAACCCCTCTCGTCGGCTTCTCCGCGTCCTCAAAAATTTCATGCGCCTCCAATACCAATCTGCAAGGTACAGGAAAGTCAATCCTCGCATAGGTGTGCTCCACATAGTCCACCACTTCGTTAGTCCTGCAGGTCCTCTTCAGTCTCCCCGTGTACGTGGCCCTGCTTGAGATGGGGTCGTATACCCAAGCAGTAGGCACGAAACGATCAATGAAATCGAGCGACGTTTCTGTCGTTTGGGGACCCACGGATGACATGGGTTTGGGGGCATCTGAGGGCAAAGCCCAATTTCCACAATAATAGTAAAGGGTCACCAACGGAAATTAAAAATTAACACATAGCATTTATATAATAGTAACAAATATATCCATGGCATATCATATAACAATGATGATAAATAAGGATGCTCATTTTGAAATTTCATGACATGTATGACTTTTCAAAACAGCAACCAATTAATATGGAAAACATGTTGTAAGTACAACCATCACTTCAGCAATCACAACCATTCATCAGAAATTCAGATTTTATAAAGTAATTATACACATCAATTTCCAATCATCTGACACTTGTGAGGGAGGAGGAGTGGTGTTTTGGTTTCACCCATCCTTCTCACTCCTATTTATAGGCTTGTGTGGGTGCCACCTCACCTGACACTTGTCTGATCCTCAGCACTTAACCAGTCTCGTCGCAATTAGCCGATAATCCCTTAATTAACTGTCCGTTGATTTAATTACCTGTAATTAAATTAATTTATTCTTCATTCGATAATCTTAATATATCTTCAAAAATAAATATTTATATATATATATTTACTCAAAACATACATATATTAAATATTTTACAAATATCCCCAAAATACACTTAATATTAATATCATAATTTTAATTTAAAAATTAAGGGTCTTACACATAGTCAGGTGGTAACCGCGATGGGCCACAGAGTAATGCGTAAAACGTGCTGGTCTGTTGAGCAATTGCACGAGTGCTGGTCTGTTGAGCGACTGCATTGGTACTGGTCTATTGAGCGATTGCACGAGAGCTGGTCTGTAGAGCGAATGCACTGGTACTGGTCTGTTGAGCGACTGTACCCTGAAATACGCAAAAACGTGTTGATCGGTTGAGCGATTGCACGAGTGCTGGTCTGTTGAGGAACTGCACTGGTACTGGTTTGTTGAGCGATTGTACCTTGGTATATGTAAAACGTGCTGGTCTGTTGAGCGACTGCACGAATGCTGGTCTGTTGAGCGACTGCACTGGTGTTGATCTGTGAGAGATTGCACCATAGTCATGTTGGCCATTAAAGTCTAACATATGAAAATCATGCTGGTCTGTGAGCGACTTGCACCTTGGTAATTCCAAGAAGTTGAGTACATGAGCATATACATATTGCATCGAGGTGGTTGACCAGTGGGTCATGATTTGGATATATGTTGATGATTGAAAAGGCATACATGTCATGAAATTTCAAAATGAGCTTCCTTATTTATCATCATTGTTATATGATATGCCATGGATATATCTGTTATTGTTGATATAAATGCTATGTGTTATTTGTTAATTTCGGTTGGTGACCCTTTACTATTATTGTGCAAATTGGGCTTTGCCCTCAGATGCCCCCCAAACCCATATCACCAGTGGTTCCCCACATGACAGAAACATCGCTCGATTTCATTGATCGTCTCCTGCCTACTGCTTGGGTATATGATCCCATCTCAAGCAGGGCGACGTACACGGGGAGACTGAAGAGGACCTGCAGAACTAACGGGGTGGTGGACTATGTGGAGCACACCTATACGAGGATTGACATTCATGTGCCTTCGAAATTGGTATTGGAGGCGCACAGAATTTTTGAGGATGCATAGGAGCTGACGAGAGGGGTTGAGACGGAGGCCACAGTAGGTGTGGTGACTCCTAACCCAGTGACTGGAGGAGCTGTACATGATACAGAGGTGGAAGGGGAGAATCAAAGACCGACGCTAGTAGCAGATGATGTTCCGAGTCCATCTCGGACATCCGATGACTGCTTTCAGATTCGGGCACTGTCGAAGCGACCCCGATTGTATATTGATCCCACTTATGTGATGAGGAAGAGGACGTTATGTCGAGGCGAGCTGCGTAGTCGGACGAGACTTGCATGGGCTGCGGAGGGAATCCTGGCTATTGTAGCTTTAGTGCATGATCAGTTTAGACTTTTTGTATAGGGTCTTAATTTCGGTGGATGTAATTTATTTTGGGAATTATTGTATAACTTTCTGCTGTTCTCTTCCGCACTCTGATACTTTTTAGTGGGCCATAGGCCGAGTGTTCTATTTAGAGATGACATGACATTGTTTTTTTGAAATGTATTAATGTTTATTATTAATTCCCAAAGTTAAGTACTTAGTGATATTATGATGAAATTATTTAATTACGTTCATCGATCAAATTTCGACGTACTATTTTATGAAATGAATTAATGAAAATTTTATTTTAATTCTTTTCGAATAAATCTAAAAATTCTTTTATTTATTATTTTTTTAAAAAAATACACTCGCGCTGTGTTTTAAACTCGGGGTGTTGAATTCATCCAATAAGTGTGTTTGTGTCATTAATTTAACATTTACGTCATTTTGTGCATCCCAAGGCTTATTCTAATCACTTTTCGTTCTTAAGGAATGTAGTTCATCCAATAAGTGCGTTTGTGTCATTGGATGAACATTTACGTCATTTTGTGCATCTGAAGGCTTATTCTAATCACTTTTCGTTCTTAAGGAATGAAGTTCATCTAATAAGTGCGTTTGTGTCATTGGATCATCATTTATGTCATTTTGTGCATCCCAAGGCTTATTCTAATCACTTTTCGTTCTTAAGGAATGTAGTTCATCCAATAAGTGCGTTTGTGTCATTGGATGAACATTTACGTCATTTTGTGCATCCCAAGGCTTATTCTAATCACTTTTCGTTCTTAAGGAATGAAGTTCATCTAATAAGTGCCTTTGTGTCATTGGATCATCATTTATGTCATTTTGTGCATCCCAAGGCATATTCTAATCACTTTATCGTTCTTAAGTTATGTAGTTAATGAAATAACTGCGTTTGTGTCATTGGATGAACATTTACGTAATTTTTTGCATTCCAAGGCTAATTCTAATCACTTTTCGTTCTTAAGGAATGTAGTTCATCGAATAAGTGCGTTTGTGTCATTGGATGAACTTTTTCGTCATTTTGTCCATCCCAAGACTTATTCTAATCACTTTTCGTTCTAAATGAATGTAGTTCATCCAATAAGTGCGTTTGTGTCATTGAGTGACCATTTACGTAATTTTGGTTCACTTTTCGTTTATTCTAATCACTTTATTCTAATCACTTTTCGTTCTTAACCAATTTTGTTAATCCAATAAGTGCGTTTGTTTCATTAAGTTAACATTTATGTCATTTTGTACATTCCCCGGCCTATTCTAATCATTTTTCGTTCTTAAGGAATGTAGTTCATCCAATAATTGCATTTGTGTCATTGGATGAAAATTTACGTCATTTTGTGCATTCCAAGTCTTATTCTAATCACTTTTCGTTCTTAACCAATGTTGTTCATCCAATAAGTGCGTTTGTGTCACTGGATGAACATTTACGTCAATTTGTGCATTCCAAGGCTTATTCTAATCACTTTTCGTTCTTAACCAATTTTGTTCATCCAATAAGTGTGTTTGTGTCTTTATTTTCACATTTACTTAATTTTGTGCATCCCAAAGCTTATTCTAATCACATTTCATTCTTATGGAATGTAGTTGATCCAATAAGTGCGTTGGTGTCATTGGATGAACATTTAGGTCATTTTTGCATTCCAAGGCTTATTCTAATCACTTTTCGTTCTTAACCAATTTTGTTCATCCAATAAGTACGTTTGTGTCATTAAATTAACATTTACGTCATTTTGTGCATCCTAAGGCTAATTCTAATCACTTTTTCGTTCTTAAGTAATGTAATTCATCCAATAATTGCGTTTGTTTCATTGGATGAACATTTACGTCATTTTGTGCATTCCAAGGCTTATTCTAATCACTTTTCGATGTAAACCAATGTTGTTCGTCCAATAAGTGCGTTTGTGCAATTAATTTAACATTTACGTAATTTTGTGCATCCCAAAGCTAATTCTAATCACTTTTCTTTTCTTAATTAATGTAGTTCATCTAATAAGTGTGTTTATGTCGTTGGAGGAACACTTACGTCATTTTGTGCATCCCAAGGCTTATTCTAATCACTTTTCGTTCTTAAGGAATGTTGTTAATCAAATAAGTGCGTTTGTGTCATTGGATGAACATTTACGTCATTTTGTGCAACCCAAGGCTTATTCTATTCACTTTTGGTTCTTAAGGAATGTAGGTCATCCATTAATTGTGTTTGTGTCATTTGATGAGCATTTATGTCATTTTGTACATTCCATGGCTTATTGTAATCAGTTTTTATTCTTAAGGAATGAAGTTCATCCAATCAGCGCGTTTGTGTCATTGGATGAACATTTACGTCGTTTTGCGAATTCCAAGGCTTATTCTAATCACTTTTCGTTGTTTACCAATGTTGTTCATCCGATAAGTGCGTTTGTGTCATTAATTTAACATTTACGTCATTTTGTGCATCCCAAGGCTAATTCTAATCACTTTTCGTTCTTATGGAATGTAGTTCATCGAATAAGTGTGTTTGTGACATTGGATTAACATTTACATCATTTTGTGCATCCCAAAGCTAATTCTAATCACTTTTCTTTTCTTAATTAATGTAGTTCATCTAATAAGTGTGTTTGTGTCGTTGGAGGAACACTTACGTCATTTTGTGCATTCCAAGACTTATTCAAATTACTTTTTATTCTTAAGGAATTTAGTTCATCCAATAATTGCGTTTGTGTCATTGGATGAACATTTACGTCATTTTATGAATCCCAAGGCTAATTCTAATCACTTTTCATTTTAAGAAATTGAATTAATCCAATAAGTGCATTTGTGTCATTGGGTGGACATTTACGTAATTTGGTGCATTCCAAGGCTTATTATAATCACTTTTCGTTCGAAACCAATTGTGTTCATCCAATAAGTGCGTTTGTGTCATTAAGTTAACATTTACGTCATTTTATCCATCGCAGGACTTATTCTAAACACTTTTCGTTCTTAAGGAATATAGTACATCCAATAATTGAGTTTGGGTCATTGGATGAATATTTACGTCATTTTGTGCATTCCAAGTCTTATTCAAATCACTTTTCGTTCTTATCCAATGTTGTTCATCCAATAAGTGTGTTTGTGTCATTGGGTGAACATTTACGTAATTTTGTGCATTCTAAGTCTTATTGTAATCACTTTTCGTTCTTAACCAATGTTGCTCATCCAATATGTGGGTTTGTGTCATTATTTTCACATTTACTTAATTTTGTGCATCCCAATGTTTATTCTAATCACTTTTTGTTCTTTAAGAATGCAGTTCATCCAATAAGTGCGTTTTGTCATTGGATGAACATTTACGTCATTTTGTGCATTCCAAGGCCTATTCTAATCACTTTTCGTTCCTTACCAATGTTGTTCATCCAATAAGTGCGTTTGTGTCATTAATTTAACATTTACGTCATTTTCTGCATCCCAAAGCTAATTCTAATCACTTTTCGTTCTTAAGGAATGAAGTTCATCTAATAAGTGCGTTTGTGTCATTGGATGAACATTTACGTCATTTTGTGCATCCCAAAGCTTATTCTTATCACTTTTCGTTCTTAAGGAATGTAGTTCATCCAATAATTGCATTTGTGTCGTTGGATGAACAGTTACATCATATTTTGCATCCCAAGACTTATTCTAATCACTTTTCTTTCATTATCAATGTTGTTCATCCAATAAGTGCGTTTGTGTCATTAATTTAACATTTACGTCATTTTGTGCATCCCAAGGCTAATTCTAATCACTTTTCGTTCTTAAGGAACGTAGTTCATCGAATAAATGCGTATGCGTCATTAAATCAACATTTACGTCATTCTGTGCATCCCAAGGCTTATTCTAATCACTTTTCGTTCTTAAGGAATGTAATTCATCCAATAATTGCGTTTGTGTCATTGGATTAACATTTCCGTCATATTGTGCATCACAAGACTTATTCTAATCACTTTTCGTTCATTACCAATGTGTTCATCCAATAATTGCATTTGTGTCTTTAATTTAACATTTACGTCATTTTGTGCATCCCAAGGCTAATTCTAATCACTTTTCGTTCTTATGGAATGCAGTTGAGCCAATAATTGTGTTTGTATCATTGGATGAACATTTACGTCATTTTGTGCATTCTAAGTCTTATTGTAATCACTTTTCGTTCTTAACTAATGTTGTTCATACAATAAGTGCGTTTGTGTCATTATTTTCACATTTACTTAATTTTGTGCATCCCAATGCTTATTCTAATCACTTTTCGTTCTTTAGGAATGAAGTTCATCCAATAAGTGCGTTTGTGTCATTGGATGAACATTTACGTCATTTTGTGCATTCCAAGGCCTATTCTAATCACTTTTCGTTCTTAACCAATGTTGCTCATCCAATAAGTGCGTTTGTGTCATTAATTTTACATTTACGTCATTTTGTGCATCCCTAGGCTAATTCTAATCACTTTTCTTTCTTAACCAATGTTGTTCATCCAATAAGTATGTTTGTGTCATTGGATGAACATTTACGTCATTTTGGTGATCCCAAGGCTTATTCTAATCATTTTTCGTTCTTAAGGAATGAAGTTCATCCAATAAGTGTGTTTGTGTCATTGGATCAACATTTACGTCATTTTGTGCATTCCAAGGCTTATTCTAATCACTTTTCGATCTTTACCAGTGTTGTTCGTCCAATAATTGCGTTTGTGTCATTAATTTAACCTTTACGTCATTTTGTGCATCCCAAGGCTAATTCTAATAACTTTTTGTTCTTAAGGAACGTTGTTCATCGAATAAGTGCGTTTGGGTCATTAGATGAACATTTACGTCATTTTGTGCATCCCAAAGCTTATTCTTATCACTTTTCGTTCTTAAGGAATGTAGTTCATCCAATAATTGCATTTGTGTCGTTGGATGAACAGTTACATCATATTTTGCATCCCAAGACTTATTCTAATCACTTTTCTTTCATTATCAATGTTGTTCATCCAATAAGTGCGTTTGTGTCATTAATTTAACATTTACGTCATTTTGTGCATCCCAAGGCTAATTCTAATCAGTTTTCGTTCTTAAGGAACGTAGTTCATCGAATAAATGCGTATGCGTCATTAAATCAACATTTACGTCATTCTGTGCATCCCAAGGCTTATTCTAATCACTTTTCGTTCTTAAGGAATGTAATTCATCCAATAATTGCGTTTGTGTCATAGGATTAACATTTACGTCATATTGTGCATCACAAGACTTATTCTAATCACATTTCGTTCATTACCAATGTGTTCATCCAATAATTGCATTTGTGCCTTTAATTTAACATTTACGTCATTTTGTGCATCCCAAGGCTAATTCTAATAACTTTTCGTTCTTATGGAATGCAGTTGAGCCAATAATTGTGTTTGTATCATTGGATGAACATTTATGTCATTTTGTGCATTCTAAGTCTTATTGTAATCACTTTTCGTTCTTAACCAATGTTGTTCATCCAATAAGTGCGTTTGTGTCATTATTTTCACATTTACTTAATTTTGTGCATCCCAATGCTTATTCTAATCACTTTTCGTTCTTTAGGAATGAAGTTCATCCAATAAGTGCGTTTGTGTCATTGGATGAACATTTACGTCATTTTGTGCATTCCAAGGCCTATTCTAATCACTTTTCGTTCTTAACCAATGTTGTTCATCCAATAAGTGCGTTTGTGTCATTAATTTAACATTTACGTCATTTTGTGCATCCCAAGGCTAATTCTAATCACTTTTCTTTCTTAACCAATGTTGTTCATCCAATAAGTATGTTTGTGTCATTGGATGAACATTTACGTCATTTTGGTGATCCCAAGGCTTATTCTAATCATTTTTCGTTCTTAAGGAATGAAGTTCATCCAATAAGTGTGTTTGTGTCATTGGATGAACAATTACGTCATTTTCTGCATTCCAAGGCTTATTCTAATCACTTTTCGATCTTTACCAGTGTTGTTCGTCCAATAATTGCGTTTGTGTCATTAATTTAACATTTACTTAATTTTGTGCATCCCAAGGCTAATTCTAATAACTTTTTGTTCTTAAGGAACGTTGTTCATCGAATAAGTGCGTTTGTGTCATTGGATGAACATTTACGTCATTTTGTGCATCCCAAAGCTTATTCTTATCCCTTTTCGTTCTTAAGGAATGTAGTTCATCCAATAATTGCATTTGTGTCGTTGGATGAACAGTTACATCATATTTTGCATCCCAAGACTTATTCTAATCACTTTTCTTTCATTATCAATGTTGTTCATCCAATAAGTGCGTTTGTGTCATTAAATCAACATTTACGTCATTTTGTGCATCCCAAGGCTTATTCTAATCACTTTTCGTTCTTAAGGAACGTAGTTCATCGAATAAATGCGTATGCGTCATTAAATCAACATTTACGTAATTCTGTGCATCCCAAGGCTTATTCTAATCACTTGTCGTTCTTAAGGAATGTAATTCATCCAATAATTGCGTTTGTGTCATTGGATTAACATTTACGTCATATTGTGCATCACAAGAATTATTCTAATCACTTTTCGTTCATTACCAATGTGTTCATCCAATAATTGCATTTGTGCCTTTAATTTAACATTTATGTCATTTTGTGCATCCCAAGGCTAATTCTAATCACTTTTCGTTCTTATGGAATGCAGTTGAGCCAATAATTGTGTTTGTATCATTGGATGAACATTTACGTCATTTTGTGCATTCTAAGTCTTATTGTAATCACTTTTCGTTCTTAACCAATGTTGTTCATCCAATAAGTGCGTTTGTGTCATTATTTTCACATTTACTTAATTTTGTGCATCCCAATGCTTATTCTAATCACTTTTCGTTCTTTAGGAATGAAGTTCATCCAATAAGTGCGTTTGTGTCATTGGATGAACATTTACGTCATTTTGTGCATTCCAAGGCCTATTCTAATCACTTTTCGTTCTTAACCAATGTTGTTCATCCAATAAGTGCGTTTGTGTCATTAATTTAACATTTACGTCATTTTGTGCATCCCAAGGCTAATTCTAATCACTTTTCTTTCTTAACCAATGTTGTTCATCCAATAAGTATGTTTGTGTAATTGGATGAACATTTACGTCATTTTGGTGATCCCAAGGCTTATTCTAATCATTTTTCGTTCTTAAGGAATGAAGTTCATCCAATAAGTGTGTTTGTGTCATTGGATGAACAATTACGTCATTTTGTGCATTCCAAGGCTTATTCTAATCACTTTTCGATCTTTACCAGTGTTGTTCGTCCAATAATTGCGTTTGTGTCATTAATTTAAC
>JBBPBO010001984.1:41920336-41930854 GCA_037974295.1 Cicer cuneatum | reverse complement strand
GTCATTTTGTGCATTCTAAGTCTTATTGTAATCACTTTTCGTTCTTAACCAATGTTGTTCATCCAATAAGTGCGTTTGTGTCATTATTTTCACATTTACTTAATTTTGTGCATCCCAATGCTTATTCTAATCACTTTTCGTTCTTTAGGAATGAAGTTCATCCAATAAGTGCGTTTGTGTCATTGGATGAACATTTACGTCATTTTGTGCATTCCAAGGCCTATTCTAATCACTTTTCGTTCTTTACCAATGTTGTTCATCCAATAAGTGCGTTTGTGTCATTAATTTAACATTTACGTCATTTTGTGCATCCCAAGGCTAATTTTAATCACTTTTCGTTCTTAAGGAATACAGTTCATCTAATAAGTGCGTTTGTGTCATTAAATTAACATTTACGTCATTTTGTGCATCCCAAGGCTAATTCTAATCACTTTTCCTTCTTAACCAATGTTGTTCATCCAATAAGTGCGTTTGTGTCATTGGATGAACATTTACGTCATTTTGGTGATCCCAAGGCTTATTCTAATCATTTTTCGTTCATAAGGAATGAAGTTCATCCAATAAGTGCGTTTATGCCATTGGATGAACATTTACGTCATTTTCTGCATTCCAAGGCCTATTCTAATCACTTTTCGTTCTTGACCAATGTTGTTCATCCAATAAGTGCGTTCGTGTCATTAATTTAACATTTACGTCATTTTGTGCATCCCAAGGCTAATTCTAATCACTTTTCTTTCATAACCAATGTTGTTCATCCAATAAGTGCGTTTGTGTCATTAATTTAACATGTACGCCATTTTGTGCATTCCAAGGCCTATTTTAATCACTTTTCGTTCTTTACCAATGTTGTTCATCCAATAAGTGCGTTTGTGTCATTAATTTAACATTTACGTCATTTTGTGCATCCCAAGGCTAATTCTAATCACTTTTCGTTCTTAAGGAATGAAGTTCATCTAATAAGTGCGTTTGTGTCATTAAATTAACATTTACGTCATTTTGTGCATTCCAAGTCTTATTCTAATCACTTTTCGTTCTTAACCAATGTTGTTCATCCAAAAAGTGCGTTTCTGTCATTATTTTCACATTTCCTTAATTTTGTGCATCCCAATGCTTATTCTAATCACTTTTCGTTCTTTAGGAATGAAGTTCATCCAATAAGTGCGTTTGTGTCATTGGATGAACATTTACGTCATTTTGTGCATTCCAAGGCCTATTCTAATCACTTTTCGTTCTTTACCAATGTTGTTCATCCAATAAGTGCGTTTGTGTCATTAATTTAACATTTACGTCATTTTGTGCATCCCAAGGCTTATTCTAATCATTTTTCGTTCTTAAGGAATGAAGTTCATCCAATAAGTGTGTTTGTGTCATTAGATGAACATTTACGTCATTTTGTGCATTCCAAGGCTTATTCTAATCACATTCGATCTTTACCAGTGTTGTTCGTCCAATAATTGCGTTTGTGTCATTAATTTAACAGTTACGTCATTGTGTGCAACCCAAGGCTAATTCTAATAACTTTTTGTTCTTAAGGAACGTTGTTCATCGAATAAGTGCGTTTGTGTCATTGGATGAACATTTACGTCATTTTGTGCATCCCAAAGCTTATTCTTATCACTTTTCGTTCTTAAGGAATGTAGTTCATCCAATAATTGCATTTGTGTCGTTGGATGAACAGTTACATCATATTTTGCATCCCAAGACTTATTCTAATCACTTTTCTTTCATTATCAATGTTGTTCATCCAATAAGTGCGTTTGTGTCATTAATTTAACATTTACGTCATTTTGTGCATCCCAAGGCTAATTCTAATCACTTTTCATTCTTAAGGAACGTAGTTCATCGAATAAATGCGTATGCATCATTAAATCAACATTTACGTCATTTTGTGCATCCCAAGACTTATTCTAATCACTTTTCGTTCTTAAGGAACGTAGTTCATCGAATAAATGCGTATGCGTCATTAAATCAACATTTACGTAATTCTGTGCATCCCAAGGCTTATTCTAATCACTTTTCGTTCTTAAGGAATGTAATTCATCCAATAATTGCGTTTGTGTCATTGGATTAACATTTACGTCATATTGTGCATCACAAGACTTATTATAATCACTTTTCGTTCATTACCAATGTGTTCATCCAATAATTGGGTTTGTGCCTTTAATTTAACATTTACGTCATTTTGTGCATCCCAAGGCTAATTCTAATCACTTTTCGTTCTTATGGAATGCAGTTGAGCCAATAATTTGTTTGTATCATTGGATGAACATTTACGTCATTTTGTGCATTCTAAGTCTTATTGTAATCACTTTTCGTTCTTAACCAATGTTGTTCATCCAATAAGTGCGTTTGTGTCATTATTTTCACATTTACTTAATTTTGTGCATCCCAATGCTTATTCTAATCACTTTTCGTTCTTTAGGAATGAAGTTCATCCAATAAGTGCGTTTGTGTCATTGGATGAACATTTACGTCATTTTGTGCATTCCAAGGCCTATTCTAATCACTTTTCGTTCTTAACCAATGTTGTTCATCCAATAAGTGCGTTTGTGTCATTAATTTAACATTTACGTCATTTTGTGCATCCCAAGGCTAATTCTAATCACTTTTCTTTCTTAACCAATGTTGTTCATCCAATAAGTATGTTTGTGTCATTGGATGAACATTTACGTCATTTTGGTGATCCCAAGGCTTATTCTAATCATTTTTCGTTCTTAAGGAATGAAGTTCATCCAATAAGTGTGTTTGTGTCATTGGATGAACAATTACGTCATTTTCTGCATTCCAAGGCTTATTCTAATCACTTTTCGATCATTACCAGTGTTGTTCGTCCAATAATTGCGTTTGTGTCATTAATTTAACATTTACGTAATTTTGTGCATCCCAAGGCTAATTCTAATAACTTTTTGTTCTTAAGGAACGTTGTTCATCGAATAAGTGCGTTTGTGTCATTGGATGAACATTTACGTCATTTTGTGCATCCCAAAGCTTATTCTTATCCCTTTTCGTTCTTAGGGAATGTAGTTCATCCAATAATTGCATTTGTGTCGTTGGATGAACAGTTACATCATATTTTGCATCCCAAGACTTATTCTAATCACTTTTCTTTCATTATCAATGTTGTTCATCCAATAAGTGCGTTTGTGTCATTAATTTAACATTTACGTCATTTTGTGCATCCCAAGGCTAATTCTAATCACTTTTCGTTCTTAAGGAACGTAGTTCATCGAATAAATGCGTATGCGTCATTAAATCAACATTTACGTCATTTTGTGCATCCCAAGGCTTATTCTAATCACTTTTCGTTCTTAAGGAACGTAGTTCATCGAATAAATGCGTATGCGTCATTAAATCAACATTTACGTAATTCTGTGCATCCCAAGGCTTATTCTAATCACTTTTCGTTCTTAAGGAATGTAATTCATCCAATAATTGCGTTTGTGTCATTGGATTAACATTTACGTCATATTGTGCATCACAAGACTTATTATAATCACTTTTCGTTCATTACCAATGTGTTCATCCAATAATTGGGTTTGTGCCTTTAATTTAACATTTACGTCATTTTGTGCATCCCAAGGCTAATTCTAATCACTTTTCGTTCTTATGGAATGCAGTTGAGCCAATAATTTGTTTGTATCATTGGATGAACATTTACGTCATTTTGTGCATTCTAAGTCTTATTGTAATCACTTTTCGTTCTTAACCAATGTTGTTCATCCAATAAGTGCGTTTGTGTCATTATTTTCACATTTACTTAATTTTGTGCATCCCAATGCTTATTCTAATCACTTTTCGTTCTTTAGGAATGAAGTTCATCCAATAAGTGCGTTTGTGTCATTGGATGAACATTTACGTCATTTTGTGCATTCCAAGGCCTATTCTAATCACTTTTCGTTCTTAACCAATGTTGTTCATCCAATAAGTGCGTTTGTGTCATTAATTTAACATTTACGTCATTTTGTGCATCCCAAGGCTAATTCTAATCACTTTTCTTTCTTAACCAATGTTGTTCATCCAATAAGTATGTTTGTGTCATTGGATGAACATTTACGTCATTGTGGTGATCCCCAGGCTTATTCTAATCATTTTTCGTTCTTAAGGAATGAAGTTCATCCAATAAGTGTGTTTGTGTCATTGGATGAACATTTACGTCATTTTGTGCATTCCAAGGCTTATTCTAATCACTTTCGATCTTTACCAGTGTTGTTCGTCCAATAATTGCGTTTGTGTCATTAATTTAACATTTACGTCATTTTGTGCATCCCAAGGCTAATTCTAATAACTTTTTGTTCTTAAGGAACGTTGTTCATCGAATAAGTGCGTTTGTGTCATTGGATGAACATTTACGTCATTTTGTGCATCCCAAAGCTTATTCTTATCACTTTTCGTTCTTAAGGAATGTAGTTCATCCAATAATTGCATTTGTGTCGTTGGATGAACAGTTACATCATATTTTGCATCCCAAGACTTATTCTAATCACTTTTCTTTCATTATCAATGTTGTTAATCCAATAAGTGCGTTTGTGTCATTAATTTAACATTTACGTCATTTTGTGCATCCCAAGGCTAATTCTAATCACTTTTCTTTCTTAACCAATGTTGTTCATCCAATAAGTATGTTTGTGTCATTGGATGAACATTTACGTCATTTTGGTGATCCCAAGGCTTATTCTAATCATTTTTCGTTCTTAAGGAATGAAGTTCATCCAATAAGTGTGTTTGTGTCATTGGATGAACAATTACGTCATTTTCTGCATTCCAAGGCTTATTCTAATCACTTTTCGATCTTTACCAGTGTTGTTCGTCCAATAATTGCGTTTGTGTCATTAATTTAACATTTACGTAATTTTGTGCATCCCAAGGCTAATTCTAATAACTTTTTGTTCTTAAGGAACGTTGTTCATCGAATAAGTGCGTTTGTGTCATTGGATGAACATTTACGTCATTTTGTGCATCCCAAAGCTTATTCTTATCCCTTTTCGTTCTTAAGGAATGTAGTTCATCCAATAATTGCATTTGTGTCGTTGGATGAACAGTTACATCATATTTTGCATCCCAAGACTTATTCTAATCACTTTTCTTTCATTATCAATGTTGTTCATCCAATAAGTGCGTTTGTGTCATTAAATCAACATTTACGTCATTTTGTGCATCCCAAGGCTTATTCTAATCACTTTTCGTTCTTAAGGAACGTAGTTCATCGAATAAATGCGTATGCGTCATTAAATCAACATTTACGTAATTCTGTGCATCCCAAGGCTTATTCTAATCACTTTTCGTTCTTAAGGAATGTAATTCATCCAATAATTGCGTTTGTGTCATTGGATTAACATTTACGTCATATTGTGCATCACAAGACTTATTATAATCACTTTTCGTTCATTACCAATGTGTTCATCCAATAATTGGGTTTGTGCCTTTAATTTAACATTTACGTCATTTTGTGCATCCCAAGGCTAATTCTAATCACTTTTCGTTCTTATGGAATGCAGTTGAGCCAATAATTTGTTTGTATCATTGGATGAACATTTACGTCATTTTGTGCATTCTAAGTCTTATTGTAATCACTTTTCGTTCTTAACCAATGTTGTTCATCCAATAAGTGCGTTTGTGTCATTATTTTCACATTTACTTAATTTTGTGCATCCCAATGCTTATTCTAATCACTTTTCGTTCTTTAGGAATGAAGTTCATCCAATAAGTGCGTTTGTGTCATTGGATGAACATTTACGTCATTTTGTGCATTCCAAGGCCTATTCTAATCACTTTTCGTTCTTAACCAATGTTGTTCATCCAATAAGTGCGTTTGTGTCATTAATTTAACATTTACGTCATTTTGTGCATCCCAAGGCTAATTCTAATCACTTTTCTTTCTTAACCAATGTTGTTCATCCAATAAGTATGTTTGTGTCATTGGATGAACATTTACGTCATTTTGGTGATCCCAAGGCTTATTCTAATCATTTTTCGTTCTTAAGGAATGAAGTTCATCCAATAAGTGTGTTTGTGTCATTGGATGAACAATTACGTCATTTTCTGCATTCCAAGGCTTATTCTAATCACTTTTCGATCTTTACCAGTGTTGTTCGTCCAATAATTGCGTTTGTGTCATTAATTTAACATTTACGTAATTTTGTGCATCCCAAGGCTAATTCTAATAACTTTTTGTTCTTAAGGAACGTTGTTCATCGAATAAGTGCGTTTGTGTCATTGGATGAACATTTACGTCATTTTGTGCATCCCAAAGCTTATTCTTATCCCTTTTCGTTCTTAAGGAATGTAGTTCATCCAATAATTGCATTTGTGTCGTTGGATGAACAGTTACATCATATTTTGCATCCCAAGACTTATTCTAATCACTTTTCTTTCATTATCAATGTTGTTCATCCAATAAGTGCGTTTGTGTCATTAAATCAACATTTACGTCATTTTGTGCATCCCAAGGCTTATTCTAATCACTTTTCGTTCTTAAGGAACGTAGTTCATCGAATAAATGCGTATGCGTCATTAAATCAACATTTACGTAATTCTGTGCATCCCAAGGCTTATTCTAATCACTTGTCGTTCTTAAGGAATGTAATTCATCCAATAATTGCGTTTGTGTCATTGGATTAACATTTACGTCATATTGTGCATCACAAGAATTATTCTAATCACTTTTCGTTCATTACCAATGTGTTCATCCAATAATTGCATTTGTGCCTTTAATTTAACATTTATGTCATTTTGTGCATCCCAAGGCTAATTCTAATCACTTTTCGTTCTTATGGAATGCAGTTGAGCCAATAATTGTGTTTGTATCATTGGATGAACATTTACGTCATTTTGTGCATTCTAAGTCTTATTGTAATCACTTTTCGTTCTTAACCAATGTTGTTCATCCAATAAGTGCGTTTGTGTCATTATTTTCACATTTACTTAATTTTGTGCATCCCAATGCTTATTCTAATCACTTTTCGTTCTTTAGGAATGAAGTTCATCCAATAAGTGCGTTTGTGTCATTGGATGAACATTTACGTCATTTTGTGCATTCCAAGGCCTATTCTAATCACTTTTCGTTCTTAACCAATGTTGTTCATCCAATAAGTGCGTTTGTGTCATTAATTTAACATTTACGTCATTTTGTGCATCCCAAGGCTAATTCTAATCACTTTTCTTTCTTAACCAATGTTGTTCATCCAATAAGTATGTTTGTGTCATTGGATGAACATTTACGTCATTTTGGTGATCCCAAGGCTTATTCTAATCATTTTTCGTTCTTAAGGAATGAAGTTCATCCAATAAGTGTGTTTGTGTCATTGGATGAACAATTACGTCATTTTCTGCATTCCAAGGCTTATTCTAATCACTTTTCGATCTTTTTGTGCATTCCAAGGCTTATTCTAATCACTTTTCGATCTTTACCAGTGTTGTTCGTCCAATAATTGCGTTTGTGTCATTAATTTAACATTTACGTCATTTTGTGCATCCCAAGGCTAATTCTAATAACTTTTTGTTCTTAAGGAACGTTGTTCATCGAATAAGTGCGTTTGTGTCATTGGATGAACATTTACGTCATTTTGTGCATCCCAAAGCTTATTCTTATCACTTTTCATTCTTAAGGAATGTAGTTCATCCAATAATTGCATTTGTGTCGTTGGATGAACAGTTACATCATATTTTGCATCCCAAGACTTATTCTAATCACTTTTCTTTCATTATCAATGTTGTTAATCCAATAAGTGCGTTTGTGTCATTAATTTAACATTTACGTCATTTTGTGCATCCCAAGGCTAATTCTAATCACTTTTCGTTCTTAAGGAATGTAGTTCATCGAATAAATGCATATGCGTCATTAAATCAACATTTACGTCATTTTGTGCATCCCAAGGCTTATTCTAATCACTTTTCGTTCTTAAGGAATGTAATTCATCCAATAATTGCGTTTGTGTCATTGGATTAACATTTACGTCATATTGTGCATCCCAAGACTTATTCTAATCACTTTTCGTTCATTACCAATGTGTTCATCCAATAATTGCGTTTGTGTCATTAATTTAACATTTACATCATTTTGTGCATCCCAAGGCTAATTCTAATCACTTTTCGTTCTTAAAGAACGTAGTTCATCGAATAAGTGTGTTTGTGTCATTGGATGAACATTTACGTCATTTTGTGCATCCCAAGGCTTATTCTAATCACTTTTCGTTCTTAAGGAATGTAGTTCATCCAATAATTGCATTTGTGTGGTTGGATGAACGGTTACATCATATTTTGCATCCCAAGACTTATTCTAATCACTTTTCTTTCATTATCAATGTTGTTCATCCAATAAGTGCGTTTGTGTCATTAATTTAACATTTACGCCATTTTGTGCATTCCAAGGCCTATTCTAATCACTTTTCGTTCTTTACCAATGTTGTTCATCCAATAAGTGCGTTTGTGTCATTAATTTAACATTTACGTCATTTTGTGCATCCCAAGGCTAATTCTAATCACTTTTCGTTCTTAAGGAATGAAGTTCATCTAATAAGTGCGTTTGTGTCATTAAATTAACATTTACGTCATTTTGTGCATTCCAAGTCTTATTCTAATCACTTTTCGTTCTTAACCAATGTTGTTCATCCAAAAAGTGCGTTTGTGTCATTATTTTCACATTTCCTTAATTTTGTGCATCCCAATGCTTATTCTAATCACTTTTCGTTCTTTAGGAATGAAGTTCATCCAATAAGTGCGTTTGTGTCATTGGATGAACATTTACGTCATTTTGTGCATTCCAAGGCCTATTCTAATCACTTTTCGTTCTTAACCAATGTTGTTCATCCAATAAGTGCGTTTGTGTCATTAATTTAACATTTACGTCATTTTGTGCATCCCAAGGCTAATTCTAATCACTTTTCTTTCTTAACCAATGTTGTTCATCCAATAAGTATGTTTGTGTCATTGGATGAACATTTACGTCATTTTGGTGATCCCAAGGCTTATTCTAATCATTTTTCGTTCTTAAGGAATGAAGTTCATCCAATAAGTGTGTTTGTGTCATTGGATGAACAATTACGTCATTTTCTGCATTCCAAGGCTTATTCTAATCACTTTTCGATCATTACCAGTGTTGTTCGTCCAATAATTGCGTTTGTGTCATTAATTTAACATTTACGTAATTTTGTGCATCCCAAGGCTAATTCTAATAACTTTTTGTTCTTAAGGAACGTTGTTCATCGAATAAGTGCGTTTGTGTCATTGGATGAACATTTACGTCATTTTGTGCATCCCAAAGCTTATTCTTATCCCTTTTCGTTCTTAGGGAATGTAGTTCATCCAATAATTGCATTTGTGTCGTTGGATGAACAGTTACATCATATTTTGCATCCCAAGACTTATTCTAATCACTTTTCTTTCATTATCAATGTTGTTCATCCAATAAGTGCGTTTGTGTCATTAATTTAACATTTACGTCATTTTGTGCATCCCAAGGCTAATTCTAATCACTTTTCGTTCTTAAGGAACGTAGTTCATCGAATAAATGCGTATGCGTCATTAAATCAACATTTACGTCATTTTGTGCATCCCAAGGATTATTCTAATCACTTTTCGTTCTTAAGGAACGTAGTTCATCGAATAAATGCGTATGCGTCATTAAATCAACATTTACGTAATTCTGTGCATCCCAAGGCTTATTCTAATCACTTGTCGTTCTTAAGGAATGTAATTCATCCAATAATTGCGTTTGTGTCATTGGATTAACATTTACGTCATATTGTGCATCACAAGAATTATTCTAATCACTTTTCGTTCATTACCAATGTGTTCATCCAATAATTGCATTTGTGCCTTTAATTTAACATTTATGTCATTTTGTGCATCCCAAGGCTAATTCTAATCACTTTTCGTTCTTATGGAATGCAGTTGAGCCAATAATTGTGTTTGTATCATTGGATGAACATTTACGTCATTTTGTGCATTCTAAGTCTTATTGTAATCACTTTTCGTTCTTAACCAATGTTGTTCATCCAATAAGTGCGTTTGTGTCATTATTTTCACATTTACTTAATTTTGTGCATCCCAATGCTTATTCTAATCACTTTTCGTTCTTTAGGAATGAAGTTCATCCAATAAGTGCGTTTGTGTCATTGGATGAACATTTACGTCATTTTGTGCATTCCAAGGCCTATTCTAATCACTTTTCGTTCTTAACCAATGTTGTTCATCCAATAAGTGCGTTTGTGTCATTAATTTAACATTTACGTCATTTTGTGCATCCCAAGGCTAATTCTAATCACTTTTCTTTCTTAACCAATGTTGTTCATCCAATAAGTATGTTTGTGTAATTGGATGAACATTTACGTCATTTTGGTGATCCCAAGGCTTATTCTAATCATTTTTCGTTCTTAAGGAATGAAGTTCATCCAATAAGTGTGTTTGTGTCATTGGATGAACAATTACGTCATTTTGTGCATTCCAAGGCTTATTCTAATCACTTTTCGATCTTTACCAGTGTTGTTCGTCCAATAATTGCGTTTGTGTCATTAATTTAAC
>JBBPBO010001984.1:41907819-41917862 GCA_037974295.1 Cicer cuneatum | reverse complement strand
GTCATTTTGTGCATTCTAAGTCTTATTGTAATCACTTTTCGTTCTTAACCAATGTTGTTCATCCAATAAGTGCGTTTGTGTCATTATTTTCACATTTACTTAATTTTGTGCATCCCAATGCTTATTCTAATCACTTTTCGTTCTTTAGGAATGAAGTTCATCCAATAAGTGCGTTTGTGTCATTGGATGAACATTTACGTCATTTTGTGCATTCCAAGGCCTATTCTAATCACTTTTCGTTCTTTACCAATGTTGTTCATCCAATAAGTGCGTTTGTGTCATTAATTTAACATTTACGTCATTTTGTGCATCCCAAGGCTAATTTTAATCACTTTTCGTTCTTAAGGAATACAGTTCATCTAATAAGTGCGTTTGTGTCATTAAATTAACATTTACGTCATTTTGTGCATCCCAAGGCTAATTCTAATCACTTTTCCTTCTTAACCAATGTTGTTCATCCAATAAGTGCGTTTGTGTCATTGGATGAACATTTACGTCATTTTGGTGATCCCAAGGCTTATTCTAATCATTTTTCGTTCATAAGGAATGAAGTTCATCCAATAAGTGCGTTTATGCCATTGGATGAACATTTACGTCATTTTCTGCATTCCAAGGCCTATTCTAATCACTTTTCGTTCTTGACCAATGTTGTTCATCCAATAAGTGCGTTCGTGTCATTAATTTAACATTTACGTCATTTTGTGCATCCCAAGGCTAATTCTAATCACTTTTCTTTCATAACCAATGTTGTTCATCCAATAAGTGCGTTTGTGTCATTAATTTAACATGTACGCCATTTTGTGCATTCCAAGGCCTATTTTAATCACTTTTCGTTCTTTACCAATGTTGTTCATCCAATAAGTGCGTTTGTGTCATTAATTTAACATTTACGTCATTTTGTGCATCCCAAGGCTAATTCTAATCACTTTTCGTTCTTAAGGAATGAAGTTCATCTAATAAGTGCGTTTGTGTCATTAAATTAACATTTACGTCATTTTGTGCATTCCAAGTCTTATTCTAATCACTTTTCGTTCTTAACCAATGTTGTTCATCCAAAAAGTGCGTTTCTGTCATTATTTTCACATTTCCTTAATTTTGTGCATCCCAATGCTTATTCTAATCACTTTTCGTTCTTTAGGAATGAAGTTCATCCAATAAGTGCGTTTGTGTCATTGGATGAACATTTACGTCATTTTGTGCATTCCAAGGCCTATTCTAATCACTTTTCGTTCTTTACCAATGTTGTTCATCCAATAAGTGCGTTTGTGTCATTAATTTAACATTTACGTCATTTTGTGCATCCCAAGGCTTATTCTAATCATTTTTCGTTCTTAAGGAATGAAGTTCATCCAATAAGTGTGTTTGTGTCATTAGATGAACATTTACGTCATTTTGTGCATTCCAAGGCTTATTCTAATCACATTCGATCTTTACCAGTGTTGTTCGTCCAATAATTGCGTTTGTGTCATTAATTTAACAGTTACGTCATTGTGTGCAACCCAAGGCTAATTCTAATAACTTTTTGTTCTTAAGGAACGTTGTTCATCGAATAAGTGCGTTTGTGTCATTGGATGAACATTTACGTCATTTTGTGCATCCCAAAGCTTATTCTTATCACTTTTCGTTCTTAAGGAATGTAGTTCATCCAATAATTGCATTTGTGTCGTTGGATGAACAGTTACATCATATTTTGCATCCCAAGACTTATTCTAATCACTTTTCTTTCATTATCAATGTTGTTCATCCAATAAGTGCGTTTGTGTCATTAATTTAACATTTACGTCATTTTGTGCATCCCAAGGCTAATTCTAATCACTTTTCATTCTTAAGGAACGTAGTTCATCGAATAAATGCGTATGCATCATTAAATCAACATTTACGTCATTTTGTGCATCCCAAGACTTATTCTAATCACTTTTCGTTCTTAAGGAACGTAGTTCATCGAATAAATGCGTATGCGTCATTAAATCAACATTTACGTAATTCTGTGCATCCCAAGGCTTATTCTAATCACTTTTCGTTCTTAAGGAATGTAATTCATCCAATAATTGCGTTTGTGTCATTGGATTAACATTTACGTCATATTGTGCATCACAAGACTTATTATAATCACTTTTCGTTCATTACCAATGTGTTCATCCAATAATTGGGTTTGTGCCTTTAATTTAACATTTACGTCATTTTGTGCATCCCAAGGCTAATTCTAATCACTTTTCGTTCTTATGGAATGCAGTTGAGCCAATAATTTGTTTGTATCATTGGATGAACATTTACGTCATTTTGTGCATTCTAAGTCTTATTGTAATCACTTTTCGTTCTTAACCAATGTTGTTCATCCAATAAGTGCGTTTGTGTCATTATTTTCACATTTACTTAATTTTGTGCATCCCAATGCTTATTCTAATCACTTTTCGTTCTTTAGGAATGAAGTTCATCCAATAAGTGCGTTTGTGTCATTGGATGAACATTTACGTCATTTTGTGCATTCCAAGGCCTATTCTAATCACTTTTCGTTCTTAACCAATGTTGTTCATCCAATAAGTGCGTTTGTGTCATTAATTTAACATTTACGTCATTTTGTGCATCCCAAGGCTAATTCTAATCACTTTTCTTTCTTAACCAATGTTGTTCATCCAATAAGTATGTTTGTGTCATTGGATGAACATTTACGTCATTTTGGTGATCCCAAGGCTTATTCTAATCATTTTTCGTTCTTAAGGAATGAAGTTCATCCAATAAGTGTGTTTGTGTCATTGGATGAACAATTACGTCATTTTCTGCATTCCAAGGCTTATTCTAATCACTTTTCGATCATTACCAGTGTTGTTCGTCCAATAATTGCGTTTGTGTCATTAATTTAACATTTACGTAATTTTGTGCATCCCAAGGCTAATTCTAATAACTTTTTGTTCTTAAGGAACGTTGTTCATCGAATAAGTGCGTTTGTGTCATTGGATGAACATTTACGTCATTTTGTGCATCCCAAAGCTTATTCTTATCCCTTTTCGTTCTTAGGGAATGTAGTTCATCCAATAATTGCATTTGTGTCGTTGGATGAACAGTTACATCATATTTTGCATCCCAAGACTTATTCTAATCACTTTTCTTTCATTATCAATGTTGTTCATCCAATAAGTGCGTTTGTGTCATTAATTTAACATTTACGTCATTTTGTGCATCCCAAGGCTAATTCTAATCACTTTTCGTTCTTAAGGAACGTAGTTCATCGAATAAATGCGTATGCGTCATTAAATCAACATTTACGTCATTTTGTGCATCCCAAGGCTTATTCTAATCACTTTTCGTTCTTAAGGAACGTAGTTCATCGAATAAATGCGTATGCGTCATTAAATCAACATTTACGTAATTCTGTGCATCCCAAGGCTTATTCTAATCACTTTTCGTTCTTAAGGAATGTAATTCATCCAATAATTGCGTTTGTGTCATTGGATTAACATTTACGTCATATTGTGCATCACAAGACTTATTATAATCACTTTTCGTTCATTACCAATGTGTTCATCCAATAATTGGGTTTGTGCCTTTAATTTAACATTTACGTCATTTTGTGCATCCCAAGGCTAATTCTAATCACTTTTCGTTCTTATGGAATGCAGTTGAGCCAATAATTTGTTTGTATCATTGGATGAACATTTACGTCATTTTGTGCATTCTAAGTCTTATTGTAATCACTTTTCGTTCTTAACCAATGTTGTTCATCCAATAAGTGCGTTTGTGTCATTATTTTCACATTTACTTAATTTTGTGCATCCCAATGCTTATTCTAATCACTTTTCGTTCTTTAGGAATGAAGTTCATCCAATAAGTGCGTTTGTGTCATTGGATGAACATTTACGTCATTTTGTGCATTCCAAGGCCTATTCTAATCACTTTTCGTTCTTAACCAATGTTGTTCATCCAATAAGTGCGTTTGTGTCATTAATTTAACATTTACGTCATTTTGTGCATCCCAAGGCTAATTCTAATCACTTTTCTTTCTTAACCAATGTTGTTCATCCAATAAGTATGTTTGTGTCATTGGATGAACATTTACGTCATTTTGGTGATCCCAAGGCTTATTCTAATCATTTTTCGTTCTTAAGGAATGAAGTTCATCCAATAAGTGCGTTTATGCCATTGGATGAACATTTACGTCATTTTGTGCATTCCAAGGCCTATTCTAATCACTTTTCGTTCTTTACCAATGTTGTTCATCCAATAAGTGCGTTTGTGTCATTAATTTAACATTTACGTCATTTTGTGCATCCCAAGGCTTATTCTAATCATTTTTCGTTCTTAAGGAATGAAGTTCATCCAATAAGTGTGTTTGTGTCATTAGATGAACATTTACGTCATTTTGTGCATTCCAAGGCTTATTCTAATCACATTCGATCTTTACCAGTGTTGTTCGTCCAATAATTGCGTTTGTGTCATTAATTTAACAGTTACGTCATTGTGTGCAACCCAAGGCTAATTCTAATAACTTTTTGTTCTTAAGGAACGTTGTTCATCGAATAAGTGCGTTTGTGTCATTGGATGAACATTTACGTCATTTTGTGCATCCCAAAGCTTATTCTTATCACTTTTCGTTCTTAAGGAATGTAGTTCATCCAATAATTGCATTTGTGTCGTTGGATGAACAGTTACATCATATTTTGCATCCCAAGACTTATTCTAATCACTTTTCTTTCATTATCAATGTTGTTCATCCAATAAGTGCGTTTGTGTCATTAATTTAACATTTACGTCATTTTGTGCATCCCAAGGCTAATTCTAATCACTTTTCATTCTTAAGGAACGTAGTTCATCGAATAAATGCGTATGCATCATTAAATCAACATTTACGTCATTTTGTGCATCCCAAGACTTATTCTAATCACTTTTCGTTCTTAAGGAACGTAGTTCATCGAATAAATGCGTATGCGTCATTAAATCAACATTTACGTAATTCTGTGCATCCCAAGGCTTATTCTAATCACTTTTCGTTCTTAAGGAATGTAATTCATCCAATAATTGCGTTTGTGTCATTGGATTAACATTTACGTCATATTGTGCATCACAAGACTTACTCTAATCACTTTTCGTTCATTACCAATGTGTTCATCCAATAATTGCATTTGTGTCTTTAATTTAACATTTACGTCATTTTGTGCATCCCAAGGCTAATTCTAATCACTTTTCGTTCTTATGGAATGCAGTTGAGCCAATAATTGTGTTTGTATCATTGGATGAACATTTACGTCATTTTGTGCATTCTAAGTCTTATTGTAATCACTTTTCGTTCTTAACCAATGTTGTTCATCCAATAAGTGCGTTTGTGTCATTATTTTCACATTTACTTAATTTTGTGCATCCCAATGCTTATTCTAATCACTTTTCGTTCTTTAGGAATGAAGTTCATCCAATAAGTGCGTTTGTGTCATTGGATGAACATTTACGTCATTTTGTGCATTCCAAGGCCTATTCTAATCACTTTTCGTTCTTAACCAATGTTGTTCATCCAATAAGTGCGTTTGTGTCATTAATTTAACATTTACGTCATTTTGTGCATCCCAAGGCTAATTCTAATCACTTTTCTTTCTTAACCAATGTTGTTCATCCAATAAGTATGTTTGTGTCATTGGATGAACATTTACGTCATTTTGGTGATCCCAAGGCTTATTCTAATCATTTTTCGTTCTTAAGGAATGAAGTTCATCCAATAAGTGTGTTTGTGTCATTGGATGAACAATTACGTCATTTTCTGCATTCCAAGGCTTATTCTAATCACTTTTCGATCTTTACCAGTGTTGTTCGTCCAATAATTGCGTTTGTGTCATTAATTTAACATTTACGTAATTTTGTGCATCCCAAGGCTAATTCTAATAACTTTTTGTTCTTAAGGAACGTTGTTCATCGAATAAGTGCGTTTGTGTCATTGGATGAACATTTACGTCATTTTGTGCATCCCAAAGCTTATTCTTATCCCTTTTCGTTCTTAAGGAATGTAGTTCATCCAATAATTGCATTTGTGTCGTTGGATGAACAGTTACATCATATTTTGCATCCCAAGACTTATTCTAATCACTTTTCTTTCATTATCAATGTTGTTCATCCAATAAGTGCGTTTGTGTCATTAAATCAACATTTACGTCATTTTGTGCATCCCAAGGCTTATTCTAATCACTTTTCGTTCTTAAGGAACGTAGTTCATCGAATAAATGCGTATGCGTCATTAAATCAACATTTACGTAATTCTGTGCATCCCAAGGCTTATTCTAATCACTTTTCGTTCTTAAGGAATGTAATTCATCCAATAATTGCGTTTGTGTCATTGGATTAACATTTACGTCATATTGTGCATCACAAGACTTATTATAATCACTTTTCGTTCATTACCAATGTGTTCATCCAATAATTGGGTTTGTGCCTTTAATTTAACATTTACGTCATTTTGTGCATCCCAAGGCTAATTCTAATCACTTTTCGTTCTTATGGAATGCAGTTGAGCCAATAATTTGTTTGTATCATTGGATGAACATTTACGTCATTTTGTGCATTCTAAGTCTTATTGTAATCACTTTTCGTTCTTAACCAATGTTGTTCATCCAATAAGTGCGTTTGTGTCATTATTTTCACATTTACTTAATTTTGTGCATCCCAATGCTTATTCTAATCACTTTTCGTTCTTTAGGAATGAAGTTCATCCAATAAGTGCGTTTGTGTCATTGGATGAACATTTACGTCATTTTGTGCATTCCAAGGCCTATTCTAATCACTTTTCGTTCTTAACCAATGTTGTTCATCCAATAAGTGCGTTTGTGTCATTAATTTAACATTTACGTCATTTTGTGCATCCCAAGGCTAATTCTAATCACTTTTCTTTCTTAACCAATGTTGTTCATCCAATAAGTATGTTTGTGTCATTGGATGAACATTTACGTCATTTTGGTGATCCCAAGGCTTATTCTAATCATTTTTCGTTCTTAAGGAATGAAGTTCATCCAATAAGTGTGTTTGTGTCATTGGATGAACAATTACGTCATTTTCTGCATTCCAAGGCTTATTCTAATCACTTTTCGATCTTTACCAGTGTTGTTCGTCCAATAATTGCGTTTGTGTCATTAATTTAACATTTACGTAATTTTGTGCATCCCAAGGCTAATTCTAATAACTTTTTGTTCTTAAGGAACGTTGTTCATCGAATAAGTGCGTTTGTGTCATTGGATGAACATTTACGTCATTTTGTGCATCCCAAAGCTTATTCTTATCCCTTTTCGTTCTTAAGGAATGTAGTTCATCCAATAATTGCATTTGTGTCGTTGGATGAACAGTTACATCATATTTTGCATCCCAAGACTTATTCTAATCACTTTTCTTTCATTATCAATGTTGTTCATCCAATAAGTGCGTTTGTGTCATTAAATCAACATTTACGTCATTTTGTGCATCCCAAGGCTTATTCTAATCACTTTTCGTTCTTAAGGAACGTAGTTCATCGAATAAATGCGTATGCGTCATTAAATCAACATTTACGTAATTCTGTGCATCCCAAGGCTTATTCTAATCACTTGTCGTTCTTAAGGAATGTAATTCATCCAATAATTGCGTTTGTGTCATTGGATTAACATTTACGTCATATTGTGCATCACAAGAATTATTCTAATCACTTTTCGTTCATTACCAATGTGTTCATCCAATAATTGCATTTGTGCCTTTAATTTAACATTTATGTCATTTTGTGCATCCCAAGGCTAATTCTAATCACTTTTCGTTCTTATGGAATGCAGTTGAGCCAATAATTGTGTTTGTATCATTGGATGAACATTTACGTCATTTTGTGCATTCTAAGTCTTATTGTAATCACTTTTCGTTCTTAACCAATGTTGTTCATCCAATAAGTGCGTTTGTGTCATTATTTTCACATTTACTTAATTTTGTGCATCCCAATGCTTATTCTAATCACTTTTCGTTCTTTAGGAATGAAGTTCATCCAATAAGTGCGTTTGTGTCATTGGATGAACATTTACGTCATTTTGTGCATTCCAAGGCCTATTCTAATCACTTTTCGTTCTTAACCAATGTTGTTCATCCAATAAGTGCGTTTGTGTCATTAATTTAACATTTACGTCATTTTGTGCATCCCAAGGCTAATTCTAATCACTTTTCTTTCTTAACCAATGTTGTTCATCCAATAAGTATGTTTGTGTCATTGGATGAACATTTACGTCATTTTGGTGATCCCAAGGCTTATTCTAATCATTTTTCGTTCTTAAGGAATGAAGTTCATCCAATAAGTGTGTTTGTGTCATTGGATGAACAATTACGTCATTTTCTGCATTCCAAGGCTTATTCTAATCACTTTTCGATCTTTACCAGTGTTGTTCGTCCAATAATTGCGTTTGTGTCATTAATTTAACATTTACGTAATTTTGTGCATCCCAAGGCTAATTCTAATAACTTTTTGTTCTTAAGGAACGTTGTTCATCGAATAAGTGCGTTTGTGTCATTGGATGAACATTTACGTCATTTTGTGCATCCCAAAGCTTATTCTTATCCCTTTTCGTTCTTAAGGAATGTAGTTCATCCAATAATTGCATTTGTGTCGTTGGATGAACAGTTACATCATATTTTGCATCCCAAGACTTATTCTAATCACTTTTCTTTCATTATCAATGTTGTTCATCCAATAAGTGCGTTTGTGTCATTAAATCAACATTTACGTCATTTTGTGCATCCCAAGGCTTATTCTAATCACTTTTCGTTCTTAAGGAACGTAGTTCATCGAATAAATGCGTATGCGTCATTAAATCAACATTTACGTAATTCTGTGCATCCCAAGGCTTATTCTAATCACTTTTCGTTCTTAAGGAATGTAATTCATCCAATAATTGCGTTTGTGTCATTGGATTAACATTTACGTCATATTGTGCATCACAAGACTTATTATAATCACTTTTCGTTCATTACCAATGTGTTCATCCAATAATTGGGTTTGTGCCTTTAATTTAACATTTACGTCATTTTGTGCATCCCAAGGCTAATTCTAATCACTTTTCGTTCTTATGGAATGCAGTTGAGCCAATAATTTGTTTGTATCATTGGATGAACATTTACGTCATTTTGTGCATTCTAAGTCTTATTGTAATCACTTTTCGTTCTTAACCAATGTTGTTCATCCAATAAGTGCGTTTGTGTCATTATTTTCACATTTACTTAATTTTGTGCATCCCAATGCTTATTCTAATCACTTTTCGTTCTTTAGGAATGAAGTTCATCCAATAAGTGCGTTTGTGTCATTGGATGAACATTTACGTCATTTTGTGCATTCCAAGGCCTATTCTAATCACTTTTCGTTCTTAACCAATGTTGTTCATCCAATAAGTGCGTTTGTGTCATTAATTTAACATTTACGTCATTTTGTGCATCCCAAGGCTAATTCTAATCACTTTTCTTTCTTAACCAATGTTGTTCATCCAATAAGTATGTTTGTGTCATTGGATGAACATTTACGTCATTTTGGTGATCCCAAGGCTTATTCTAATCATTTTTCGTTCTTAAGGAATGAAGTTCATCCAATAAGTGTGTTTGTGTCATTGGATGAACAATTACGTCATTTTCTGCATTCCAAGGCTTATTCTAATCACTTTTCGATCTTTACCAGTGTTGTTCGTCCAATAATTGCGTTTGTGTCATTAATTTAACATTTACGTAATTTTGTGCATCCCAAGGCTAATTCTAATAACTTTTTGTTCTTAAGGAACGTTGTTCATCGAATAAGTGCGTTTGTGTCATTGGATGAACATTTACGTCATTTTGTGCATCCCAAAGCTTATTCTTATCCCTTTTCGTTCTTAAGGAATGTAGTTCATCCAATAATTGCATTTGTGTCGTTGGATGAACAGTTACATCATATTTTGCATCCCAAGACTTATTCTAATCACTTTTCTTTCATTATCAATGTTGTTCATCCAATAAGTGCGTTTGTGTCATTAAATCAACATTTACGTCATTTTGTGCATCCCAAGGCTTATTCTAATCACTTTTCGTTCTTAAGGAACGTA
>JBBPBO010001984.1:41896302-41907809 GCA_037974295.1 Cicer cuneatum | reverse complement strand
GTCATTTTGTGCATTCTAAGTCTTATTGTAATCACTTTTCGTTCTTAACCAATGTTGTTCATCCAATAAGTGCGTTTGTGTCATTATTTTCACATTTACTTAATTTTGTGCATCCCAATGCTTATTCTAATCACTTTTCGTTCTTTAGGAATGAAGTTCATCCAATAAGTGCGTTTGTGTCATTGGATGAACATTTACGTCATTTTGTGCATTCCAAGGCCTATTCTAATCACTTTTCGTTCTTTACCAATGTTGTTCATCCAATAAGTGCGTTTGTGTCATTAATTTAACATTTACGTCATTTTGTGCATCCCAAGGCTAATTTTAATCACTTTTCGTTCTTAAGGAATACAGTTCATCTAATAAGTGCGTTTGTGTCATTAAATTAACATTTACGTCATTTTGTGCATCCCAAGGCTAATTCTAATCACTTTTCCTTCTTAACCAATGTTGTTCATCCAATAAGTGCGTTTGTGTCATTGGATGAACATTTACGTCATTTTGGTGATCCCAAGGCTTATTCTAATCATTTTTCGTTCATAAGGAATGAAGTTCATCCAATAAGTGCGTTTATGCCATTGGATGAACATTTACGTCATTTTCTGCATTCCAAGGCCTATTCTAATCACTTTTCGTTCTTGACCAATGTTGTTCATCCAATAAGTGCGTTCGTGTCATTAATTTAACATTTACGTCATTTTGTGCATCCCAAGGCTAATTCTAATCACTTTTCTTTCATAACCAATGTTGTTCATCCAATAAGTGCGTTTGTGTCATTAATTTAACATGTACGCCATTTTGTGCATTCCAAGGCCTATTTTAATCACTTTTCGTTCTTTACCAATGTTGTTCATCCAATAAGTGCGTTTGTGTCATTAATTTAACATTTACGTCATTTTGTGCATCCCAAGGCTAATTCTAATCACTTTTCGTTCTTAAGGAATGAAGTTCATCTAATAAGTGCGTTTGTGTCATTAAATTAACATTTACGTCATTTTGTGCATTCCAAGTCTTATTCTAATCACTTTTCGTTCTTAACCAATGTTGTTCATCCAAAAAGTGCGTTTCTGTCATTATTTTCACATTTCCTTAATTTTGTGCATCCCAATGCTTATTCTAATCACTTTTCGTTCTTTAGGAATGAAGTTCATCCAATAAGTGCGTTTGTGTCATTGGATGAACATTTACGTCATTTTGTGCATTCCAAGGCCTATTCTAATCACTTTTCGTTCTTTACCAATGTTGTTCATCCAATAAGTGCGTTTGTGTCATTAATTTAACATTTACGTCATTTTGTGCATCCCAAGGCTTATTCTAATCATTTTTCGTTCTTAAGGAATGAAGTTCATCCAATAAGTGTGTTTGTGTCATTAGATGAACATTTACGTCATTTTGTGCATTCCAAGGCTTATTCTAATCACATTCGATCTTTACCAGTGTTGTTCGTCCAATAATTGCGTTTGTGTCATTAATTTAACAGTTACGTCATTGTGTGCAACCCAAGGCTAATTCTAATAACTTTTTGTTCTTAAGGAACGTTGTTCATCGAATAAGTGCGTTTGTGTCATTGGATGAACATTTACGTCATTTTGTGCATCCCAAAGCTTATTCTTATCACTTTTCGTTCTTAAGGAATGTAGTTCATCCAATAATTGCATTTGTGTCGTTGGATGAACAGTTACATCATATTTTGCATCCCAAGACTTATTCTAATCACTTTTCTTTCATTATCAATGTTGTTCATCCAATAAGTGCGTTTGTGTCATTAATTTAACATTTACGTCATTTTGTGCATCCCAAGGCTAATTCTAATCACTTTTCATTCTTAAGGAACGTAGTTCATCGAATAAATGCGTATGCATCATTAAATCAACATTTACGTCATTTTGTGCATCCCAAGACTTATTCTAATCACTTTTCGTTCTTAAGGAACGTAGTTCATCGAATAAATGCGTATGCGTCATTAAATCAACATTTACGTAATTCTGTGCATCCCAAGGCTTATTCTAATCACTTTTCGTTCTTAAGGAATGTAATTCATCCAATAATTGCGTTTGTGTCATTGGATTAACATTTACGTCATATTGTGCATCACAAGACTTATTATAATCACTTTTCGTTCATTACCAATGTGTTCATCCAATAATTGGGTTTGTGCCTTTAATTTAACATTTACGTCATTTTGTGCATCCCAAGGCTAATTCTAATCACTTTTCGTTCTTATGGAATGCAGTTGAGCCAATAATTTGTTTGTATCATTGGATGAACATTTACGTCATTTTGTGCATTCTAAGTCTTATTGTAATCACTTTTCGTTCTTAACCAATGTTGTTCATCCAATAAGTGCGTTTGTGTCATTATTTTCACATTTACTTAATTTTGTGCATCCCAATGCTTATTCTAATCACTTTTCGTTCTTTAGGAATGAAGTTCATCCAATAAGTGCGTTTGTGTCATTGGATGAACATTTACGTCATTTTGTGCATTCCAAGGCCTATTCTAATCACTTTTCGTTCTTAACCAATGTTGTTCATCCAATAAGTGCGTTTGTGTCATTAATTTAACATTTACGTCATTTTGTGCATCCCAAGGCTAATTCTAATCACTTTTCTTTCTTAACCAATGTTGTTCATCCAATAAGTATGTTTGTGTCATTGGATGAACATTTACGTCATTTTGGTGATCCCAAGGCTTATTCTAATCATTTTTCGTTCTTAAGGAATGAAGTTCATCCAATAAGTGTGTTTGTGTCATTGGATGAACAATTACGTCATTTTCTGCATTCCAAGGCTTATTCTAATCACTTTTCGATCATTACCAGTGTTGTTCGTCCAATAATTGCGTTTGTGTCATTAATTTAACATTTACGTAATTTTGTGCATCCCAAGGCTAATTCTAATAACTTTTTGTTCTTAAGGAACGTTGTTCATCGAATAAGTGCGTTTGTGTCATTGGATGAACATTTACGTCATTTTGTGCATCCCAAAGCTTATTCTTATCCCTTTTCGTTCTTAGGGAATGTAGTTCATCCAATAATTGCATTTGTGTCGTTGGATGAACAGTTACATCATATTTTGCATCCCAAGACTTATTCTAATCACTTTTCTTTCATTATCAATGTTGTTCATCCAATAAGTGCGTTTGTGTCATTAATTTAACATTTACGTCATTTTGTGCATCCCAAGGCTAATTCTAATCACTTTTCGTTCTTAAGGAACGTAGTTCATCGAATAAATGCGTATGCGTCATTAAATCAACATTTACGTCATTTTGTGCATCCCAAGGCTTATTCTAATCACTTTTCGTTCTTAAGGAACGTAGTTCATCGAATAAATGCGTATGCGTCATTAAATCAACATTTACGTAATTCTGTGCATCCCAAGGCTTATTCTAATCACTTTTCGTTCTTAAGGAATGTAATTCATCCAATAATTGCGTTTGTGTCATTGGATTAACATTTACGTCATATTGTGCATCACAAGACTTATTATAATCACTTTTCGTTCATTACCAATGTGTTCATCCAATAATTGGGTTTGTGCCTTTAATTTAACATTTACGTCATTTTGTGCATCCCAAGGCTAATTCTAATCACTTTTCGTTCTTATGGAATGCAGTTGAGCCAATAATTTGTTTGTATCATTGGATGAACATTTACGTCATTTTGTGCATTCTAAGTCTTATTGTAATCACTTTTCGTTCTTAACCAATGTTGTTCATCCAATAAGTGCGTTTGTGTCATTATTTTCACATTTACTTAATTTTGTGCATCCCAATGCTTATTCTAATCACTTTTCGTTCTTTAGGAATGAAGTTCATCCAATAAGTGCGTTTGTGTCATTGGATGAACATTTACGTCATTTTGTGCATTCCAAGGCCTATTCTAATCACTTTTCGTTCTTAACCAATGTTGTTCATCCAATAAGTGCGTTTGTGTCATTAATTTAACATTTACGTCATTTTGTGCATCCCAAGGCTAATTCTAATCACTTTTCTTTCTTAACCAATGTTGTTCATCCAATAAGTATGTTTGTGTCATTGGATGAACATTTACGTCATTTTGGTGATCCCAAGGCTTATTCTAATCATTTTTCGTTCTTAAGGAATGAAGTTCATCCAATAAGTGCGTTTATGCCATTGGATGAACATTTACGTCATTTTGTGCATTCCAAGGCCTATTCTAATCACTTTTCGTTCTTTACCAATGTTGTTCATCCAATAAGTGCGTTTGTGTCATTAATTTAACATTTACGTCATTTTGTGCATCCCAAGGCTTATTCTAATCATTTTTCGTTCTTAAGGAATGAAGTTCATCCAATAAGTGTGTTTGTGTCATTAGATGAACATTTACGTCATTTTGTGCATTCCAAGGCTTATTCTAATCACATTCGATCTTTACCAGTGTTGTTCGTCCAATAATTGCGTTTGTGTCATTAATTTAACAGTTACGTCATTGTGTGCAACCCAAGGCTAATTCTAATAACTTTTTGTTCTTAAGGAACGTTGTTCATCGAATAAGTGCGTTTGTGTCATTGGATGAACATTTACGTCATTTTGTGCATCCCAAAGCTTATTCTTATCACTTTTCGTTCTTAAGGAATGTAGTTCATCCAATAATTGCATTTGTGTCGTTGGATGAACAGTTACATCATATTTTGCATCCCAAGACTTATTCTAATCACTTTTCTTTCATTATCAATGTTGTTCATCCAATAAGTGCGTTTGTGTCATTAATTTAACATTTACGTCATTTTGTGCATCCCAAGGCTAATTCTAATCACTTTTCATTCTTAAGGAACGTAGTTCATCGAATAAATGCGTATGCATCATTAAATCAACATTTACGTCATTTTGTGCATCCCAAGACTTATTCTAATCACTTTTCGTTCTTAAGGAACGTAGTTCATCGAATAAATGCGTATGCGTCATTAAATCAACATTTACGTAATTCTGTGCATCCCAAGGCTTATTCTAATCACTTTTCGTTCTTAAGGAATGTAATTCATCCAATAATTGCGTTTGTGTCATTGGATTAACATTTACGTCATATTGTGCATCACAAGACTTACTCTAATCACTTTTCGTTCATTACCAATGTGTTCATCCAATAATTGCATTTGTGTCTTTAATTTAACATTTACGTCATTTTGTGCATCCCAAGGCTAATTCTAATCACTTTTCGTTCTTATGGAATGCAGTTGAGCCAATAATTGTGTTTGTATCATTGGATGAACATTTACGTCATTTTGTGCATTCTAAGTCTTATTGTAATCACTTTTCGTTCTTAACCAATGTTGTTCATCCAATAAGTGCGTTTGTGTCATTATTTTCACATTTACTTAATTTTGTGCATCCCAATGCTTATTCTAATCACTTTTCGTTCTTTAGGAATGAAGTTCATCCAATAAGTGCGTTTGTGTCATTGGATGAACATTTACGTCATTTTGTGCATTCCAAGGCCTATTCTAATCACTTTTCGTTCTTAACCAATGTTGTTCATCCAATAAGTGCGTTTGTGTCATTAATTTAACATTTACGTCATTTTGTGCATCCCAAGGCTAATTCTAATCACTTTTCTTTCTTAACCAATGTTGTTCATCCAATAAGTATGTTTGTGTCATTGGATGAACATTTACGTCATTTTGGTGATCCCAAGGCTTATTCTAATCATTTTTCGTTCTTAAGGAATGAAGTTCATCCAATAAGTGTGTTTGTGTCATTGGATGAACAATTACGTCATTTTCTGCATTCCAAGGCTTATTCTAATCACTTTTCGATCTTTACCAGTGTTGTTCGTCCAATAATTGCGTTTGTGTCATTAATTTAACATTTACGTAATTTTGTGCATCCCAAGGCTAATTCTAATAACTTTTTGTTCTTAAGGAACGTTGTTCATCGAATAAGTGCGTTTGTGTCATTGGATGAACATTTACGTCATTTTGTGCATCCCAAAGCTTATTCTTATCCCTTTTCGTTCTTAAGGAATGTAGTTCATCCAATAATTGCATTTGTGTCGTTGGATGAACAGTTACATCATATTTTGCATCCCAAGACTTATTCTAATCACTTTTCTTTCATTATCAATGTTGTTCATCCAATAAGTGCGTTTGTGTCATTAAATCAACATTTACGTCATTTTGTGCATCCCAAGGCTTATTCTAATCACTTTTCGTTCTTAAGGAACGTAGTTCATCGAATAAATGCGTATGCGTCATTAAATCAACATTTACGTAATTCTGTGCATCCCAAGGCTTATTCTAATCACTTTTCGTTCTTAAGGAATGTAATTCATCCAATAATTGCGTTTGTGTCATTGGATTAACATTTACGTCATATTGTGCATCACAAGACTTATTATAATCACTTTTCGTTCATTACCAATGTGTTCATCCAATAATTGGGTTTGTGCCTTTAATTTAACATTTACGTCATTTTGTGCATCCCAAGGCTAATTCTAATCACTTTTCGTTCTTATGGAATGCAGTTGAGCCAATAATTTGTTTGTATCATTGGATGAACATTTACGTCATTTTGTGCATTCTAAGTCTTATTGTAATCACTTTTCGTTCTTAACCAATGTTGTTCATCCAATAAGTGCGTTTGTGTCATTATTTTCACATTTACTTAATTTTGTGCATCCCAATGCTTATTCTAATCACTTTTCGTTCTTTAGGAATGAAGTTCATCCAATAAGTGCGTTTGTGTCATTGGATGAACATTTACGTCATTTTGTGCATTCCAAGGCCTATTCTAATCACTTTTCGTTCTTAACCAATGTTGTTCATCCAATAAGTGCGTTTGTGTCATTAATTTAACATTTACGTCATTTTGTGCATCCCAAGGCTAATTCTAATCACTTTTCTTTCTTAACCAATGTTGTTCATCCAATAAGTATGTTTGTGTCATTGGATGAACATTTACGTCATTTTGGTGATCCCAAGGCTTATTCTAATCATTTTTCGTTCTTAAGGAATGAAGTTCATCCAATAAGTGTGTTTGTGTCATTGGATGAACAATTACGTCATTTTCTGCATTCCAAGGCTTATTCTAATCACTTTTCGATCTTTACCAGTGTTGTTCGTCCAATAATTGCGTTTGTGTCATTAATTTAACATTTACGTAATTTTGTGCATCCCAAGGCTAATTCTAATAACTTTTTGTTCTTAAGGAACGTTGTTCATCGAATAAGTGCGTTTGTGTCATTGGATGAACATTTACGTCATTTTGTGCATCCCAAAGCTTATTCTTATCCCTTTTCGTTCTTAAGGAATGTAGTTCATCCAATAATTGCATTTGTGTCGTTGGATGAACAGTTACATCATATTTTGCATCCCAAGACTTATTCTAATCACTTTTCTTTCATTATCAATGTTGTTCATCCAATAAGTGCGTTTGTGTCATTAAATCAACATTTACGTCATTTTGTGCATCCCAAGGCTTATTCTAATCACTTTTCGTTCTTAAGGAACGTAGTTCATCGAATAAATGCGTATGCGTCATTAAATCAACATTTACGTAATTCTGTGCATCCCAAGGCTTATTCTAATCACTTGTCGTTCTTAAGGAATGTAATTCATCCAATAATTGCGTTTGTGTCATTGGATTAACATTTACGTCATATTGTGCATCACAAGAATTATTCTAATCACTTTTCGTTCATTACCAATGTGTTCATCCAATAATTGCATTTGTGCCTTTAATTTAACATTTATGTCATTTTGTGCATCCCAAGGCTAATTCTAATCACTTTTCGTTCTTATGGAATGCAGTTGAGCCAATAATTGTGTTTGTATCATTGGATGAACATTTACGTCATTTTGTGCATTCTAAGTCTTATTGTAATCACTTTTCGTTCTTAACCAATGTTGTTCATCCAATAAGTGCGTTTGTGTCATTATTTTCACATTTACTTAATTTTGTGCATCCCAATGCTTATTCTAATCACTTTTCGTTCTTTAGGAATGAAGTTCATCCAATAAGTGCGTTTGTGTCATTGGATGAACATTTACGTCATTTTGTGCATTCCAAGGCCTATTCTAATCACTTTTCGTTCTTAACCAATGTTGTTCATCCAATAAGTGCGTTTGTGTCATTAATTTAACATTTACGTCATTTTGTGCATCCCAAGGCTAATTCTAATCACTTTTCTTTCTTAACCAATGTTGTTCATCCAATAAGTATGTTTGTGTCATTGGATGAACATTTACGTCATTTTGGTGATCCCAAGGCTTATTCTAATCATTTTTCGTTCTTAAGGAATGAAGTTCATCCAATAAGTGTGTTTGTGTCATTGGATGAACAATTACGTCATTTTCTGCATTCCAAGGCTTATTCTAATCACTTTTCGATCTTTTTGTGCATTCCAAGGCTTATTCTAATCACTTTTCGATCTTTACCAGTGTTGTTCGTCCAATAATTGCGTTTGTGTCATTAATTTAACATTTACGTCATTTTGTGCATCCCAAGGCTAATTCTAATAACTTTTTGTTCTTAAGGAACGTTGTTCATCGAATAAGTGCGTTTGTGTCATTGGATGAACATTTACGTCATTTTGTGCATCCCAAAGCTTATTCTTATCACTTTTCATTCTTAAGGAATGTAGTTCATCCAATAATTGCATTTGTGTCGTTGGATGAACAGTTACATCATATTTTGCATCCCAAGACTTATTCTAATCACTTTTCTTTCATTATCAATGTTGTTAATCCAATAAGTGCGTTTGTGTCATTAATTTAACATTTACGTCATTTTGTGCATCCCAAGGCTAATTCTAATCACTTTTCGTTCTTAAGGAATGTAGTTCATCGAATAAATGCATATGCGTCATTAAATCAACATTTACGTCATTTTGTGCATCCCAAGGCTTATTCTAATCACTTTTCGTTCTTAAGGAATGTAATTCATCCAATAATTGCGTTTGTGTCATTGGATTAACATTTACGTCATATTGTGCATCCCAAGACTTATTCTAATCACTTTTCGTTCATTACCAATGTGTTCATCCAATAATTGCGTTTGTGTCATTAATTTAACATTTACATCATTTTGTGCATCCCAAGGCTAATTCTAATCACTTTTCGTTCTTAAAGAACGTAGTTCATCGAATAAGTGTGTTTGTGTCATTGGATGAACATTTACGTCATTTTGTGCATCCCAAGGCTTATTCTAATCACTTTTCGTTCTTAAGGAATGTAGTTCATCCAATAATTGCATTTGTGTGGTTGGATGAACGGTTACATCATATTTTGCATCCCAAGACTTATTCTAATCACTTTTCTTTCATTATCAATGTTGTTCATCCAATAAGTGCGTTTGTGTCATTAATTTAACATTTACGCCATTTTGTGCATTCCAAGGCCTATTCTAATCACTTTTCGTTCTTTACCAATGTTGTTCATCCAATAAGTGCGTTTGTGTCATTAATTTAACATTTACGTCATTTTGTGCATCCCAAGGCTAATTCTAATCACTTTTCGTTCTTAAGGAATGAAGTTCATCTAATAAGTGCGTTTGTGTCATTAAATTAACATTTACGTCATTTTGTGCATTCCAAGTCTTATTCTAATCACTTTTCGTTCTTAACCAATGTTGTTCATCCAAAAAGTGCGTTTGTGTCATTATTTTCACATTTCCTTAATTTTGTGCATCCCAATGCTTATTCTAATCACTTTTCGTTCTTTAGGAATGAAGTTCATCCAATAAGTGCGTTTGTGTCATTGGATGAACATTTACGTCATTTTGTGCATTCCAAGGCCTATTCTAATCACTTTTCGTTCTTAACCAATGTTGTTCATCCAATAAGTGCGTTTGTGTCATTAATTTAACATTTACGTCATTTTGTGCATCCCAAGGCTAATTCTAATCACTTTTCTTTCTTAACCAATGTTGTTCATCCAATAAGTATGTTTGTGTCATTGGATGAACATTTACGTCATTTTGGTGATCCCAAGGCTTATTCTAATCATTTTTCGTTCTTAAGGAATGAAGTTCATCCAATAAGTGTGTTTGTGTCATTGGATCAACATTTACGTCATTTTGTGCATTCCAAGGCTTATTCTAATCACTTTTCGATCTTTACCAGTGTTGTTCGTCCAATAATTGCGTTTGTGTCATTAATTTAACCTTTACGTCATTTTGTGCATCCCAAGGCTAATTCTAATAACTTTTTGTTCTTAAGGAACGTTGTTCATCGAATAAGTGCGTTTGGGTCATTAGATGAACATTTACGTCATTTTGTGCATCCCAAAGCTTATTCTTATCACTTTTCGTTCTTAAGGAATGTAGTTCATCCAATAATTGCATTTGTGTCGTTGGATGAACAGTTACATCATATTTTGCATCCCAAGACTTATTCTAATCACTTTTCTTTCATTATCAATGTTGTTCATCCAATAAGTGCGTTTGTGTCATTAATTTAACATTTACGTCATTTTGTGCATCCCAAGGCTAATTCTAATCACTTTTCGTTCTTAAGGAACGTAGTTCATCGAATAAATGCGTATGCGTCATTAAATCAACATTTACGTCATTTTGTGCATCCCAAGGATTATTCTAATCACTTTTCGTTCTTAAGGAACGTAGTTCATCGAATAAATGCGTATGCGTCATTAAATCAACATTTACGTAATTCTGTGCATCCCAAGGCTTATTCTAATCACTTGTCGTTCTTAAGGAATGTAATTCATCCAATAATTGCGTTTGTGTCATTGGATTAACATTTACGTCATATTGTGCATCACAAGAATTATTCTAATCACTTTTCGTTCATTACCAATGTGTTCATCCAATAATTGCATTTGTGCCTTTAATTTAACATTTATGTCATTTTGTGCATCCCAAGGCTAATTCTAATCACTTTTCGTTCTTATGGAATGCAGTTGAGCCAATAATTGTGTTTGTATCATTGGATGAACATTTACGTCATTTTGTGCATTCTAAGTCTTATTGTAATCACTTTTCGTTCTTAACCAATGTTGTTCATCCAATAAGTGCGTTTGTGTCATTATTTTCACATTTACTTAATTTTGTGCATCCCAATGCTTATTCTAATCACTTTTCGTTCTTTAGGAATGAAGTTCATCCAATAAGTGCGTTTGTGTCATTGGATGAACATTTACGTCATTTTGTGCATTCCAAGGCCTATTCTAATCACTTTTCGTTCTTAACCAATGTTGTTCATCCAATAAGTGCGTTTGTGTCATTAATTTAACATTTACGTCATTTTGTGCATCCCAAGGCTAATTCTAATCACTTTTCTTTCTTAACCAATGTTGTTCATCCAATAAGTATGTTTGTGTAATTGGATGAACATTTACGTCATTTTGGTGATCCCAAGGCTTATTCTAATCATTTTTCGTTCTTAAGGAATGAAGTTCATCCAATAAGTGTGTTTGTGTCATTGGATGAACAATTACGTCATTTTGTGCATTCCAAGGCTTATTCTAATCACTTTTCGATCTTTACCAGTGTTGTTCGTCCAATAATTGCGTTTGTGTCATTAATTTAAC
>JBBPBO010001984.1:41881548-41893055 GCA_037974295.1 Cicer cuneatum | reverse complement strand
GTCATTTTGTGCATTCTAAGTCTTATTGTAATCACTTTTCGTTCTTAACCAATGTTGTTCATCCAATAAGTGCGTTTGTGTCATTATTTTCACATTTACTTAATTTTGTGCATCCCAATGCTTATTCTAATCACTTTTCGTTCTTTAGGAATGAAGTTCATCCAATAAGTGCGTTTGTGTCATTGGATGAACATTTACGTCATTTTGTGCATTCCAAGGCCTATTCTAATCACTTTTCGTTCTTTACCAATGTTGTTCATCCAATAAGTGCGTTTGTGTCATTAATTTAACATTTACGTCATTTTGTGCATCCCAAGGCTAATTTTAATCACTTTTCGTTCTTAAGGAATACAGTTCATCTAATAAGTGCGTTTGTGTCATTAAATTAACATTTACGTCATTTTGTGCATCCCAAGGCTAATTCTAATCACTTTTCCTTCTTAACCAATGTTGTTCATCCAATAAGTGCGTTTGTGTCATTGGATGAACATTTACGTCATTTTGGTGATCCCAAGGCTTATTCTAATCATTTTTCGTTCATAAGGAATGAAGTTCATCCAATAAGTGCGTTTATGCCATTGGATGAACATTTACGTCATTTTCTGCATTCCAAGGCCTATTCTAATCACTTTTCGTTCTTGACCAATGTTGTTCATCCAATAAGTGCGTTCGTGTCATTAATTTAACATTTACGTCATTTTGTGCATCCCAAGGCTAATTCTAATCACTTTTCTTTCATAACCAATGTTGTTCATCCAATAAGTGCGTTTGTGTCATTAATTTAACATGTACGCCATTTTGTGCATTCCAAGGCCTATTTTAATCACTTTTCGTTCTTTACCAATGTTGTTCATCCAATAAGTGCGTTTGTGTCATTAATTTAACATTTACGTCATTTTGTGCATCCCAAGGCTAATTCTAATCACTTTTCGTTCTTAAGGAATGAAGTTCATCTAATAAGTGCGTTTGTGTCATTAAATTAACATTTACGTCATTTTGTGCATTCCAAGTCTTATTCTAATCACTTTTCGTTCTTAACCAATGTTGTTCATCCAAAAAGTGCGTTTCTGTCATTATTTTCACATTTCCTTAATTTTGTGCATCCCAATGCTTATTCTAATCACTTTTCGTTCTTTAGGAATGAAGTTCATCCAATAAGTGCGTTTGTGTCATTGGATGAACATTTACGTCATTTTGTGCATTCCAAGGCCTATTCTAATCACTTTTCGTTCTTTACCAATGTTGTTCATCCAATAAGTGCGTTTGTGTCATTAATTTAACATTTACGTCATTTTGTGCATCCCAAGGCTTATTCTAATCATTTTTCGTTCTTAAGGAATGAAGTTCATCCAATAAGTGTGTTTGTGTCATTAGATGAACATTTACGTCATTTTGTGCATTCCAAGGCTTATTCTAATCACATTCGATCTTTACCAGTGTTGTTCGTCCAATAATTGCGTTTGTGTCATTAATTTAACAGTTACGTCATTGTGTGCAACCCAAGGCTAATTCTAATAACTTTTTGTTCTTAAGGAACGTTGTTCATCGAATAAGTGCGTTTGTGTCATTGGATGAACATTTACGTCATTTTGTGCATCCCAAAGCTTATTCTTATCACTTTTCGTTCTTAAGGAATGTAGTTCATCCAATAATTGCATTTGTGTCGTTGGATGAACAGTTACATCATATTTTGCATCCCAAGACTTATTCTAATCACTTTTCTTTCATTATCAATGTTGTTCATCCAATAAGTGCGTTTGTGTCATTAATTTAACATTTACGTCATTTTGTGCATCCCAAGGCTAATTCTAATCACTTTTCATTCTTAAGGAACGTAGTTCATCGAATAAATGCGTATGCATCATTAAATCAACATTTACGTCATTTTGTGCATCCCAAGACTTATTCTAATCACTTTTCGTTCTTAAGGAACGTAGTTCATCGAATAAATGCGTATGCGTCATTAAATCAACATTTACGTAATTCTGTGCATCCCAAGGCTTATTCTAATCACTTTTCGTTCTTAAGGAATGTAATTCATCCAATAATTGCGTTTGTGTCATTGGATTAACATTTACGTCATATTGTGCATCACAAGACTTATTATAATCACTTTTCGTTCATTACCAATGTGTTCATCCAATAATTGGGTTTGTGCCTTTAATTTAACATTTACGTCATTTTGTGCATCCCAAGGCTAATTCTAATCACTTTTCGTTCTTATGGAATGCAGTTGAGCCAATAATTTGTTTGTATCATTGGATGAACATTTACGTCATTTTGTGCATTCTAAGTCTTATTGTAATCACTTTTCGTTCTTAACCAATGTTGTTCATCCAATAAGTGCGTTTGTGTCATTATTTTCACATTTACTTAATTTTGTGCATCCCAATGCTTATTCTAATCACTTTTCGTTCTTTAGGAATGAAGTTCATCCAATAAGTGCGTTTGTGTCATTGGATGAACATTTACGTCATTTTGTGCATTCCAAGGCCTATTCTAATCACTTTTCGTTCTTAACCAATGTTGTTCATCCAATAAGTGCGTTTGTGTCATTAATTTAACATTTACGTCATTTTGTGCATCCCAAGGCTAATTCTAATCACTTTTCTTTCTTAACCAATGTTGTTCATCCAATAAGTATGTTTGTGTCATTGGATGAACATTTACGTCATTTTGGTGATCCCAAGGCTTATTCTAATCATTTTTCGTTCTTAAGGAATGAAGTTCATCCAATAAGTGTGTTTGTGTCATTGGATGAACAATTACGTCATTTTCTGCATTCCAAGGCTTATTCTAATCACTTTTCGATCATTACCAGTGTTGTTCGTCCAATAATTGCGTTTGTGTCATTAATTTAACATTTACGTAATTTTGTGCATCCCAAGGCTAATTCTAATAACTTTTTGTTCTTAAGGAACGTTGTTCATCGAATAAGTGCGTTTGTGTCATTGGATGAACATTTACGTCATTTTGTGCATCCCAAAGCTTATTCTTATCCCTTTTCGTTCTTAGGGAATGTAGTTCATCCAATAATTGCATTTGTGTCGTTGGATGAACAGTTACATCATATTTTGCATCCCAAGACTTATTCTAATCACTTTTCTTTCATTATCAATGTTGTTCATCCAATAAGTGCGTTTGTGTCATTAATTTAACATTTACGTCATTTTGTGCATCCCAAGGCTAATTCTAATCACTTTTCGTTCTTAAGGAACGTAGTTCATCGAATAAATGCGTATGCGTCATTAAATCAACATTTACGTCATTTTGTGCATCCCAAGGCTTATTCTAATCACTTTTCGTTCTTAAGGAACGTAGTTCATCGAATAAATGCGTATGCGTCATTAAATCAACATTTACGTAATTCTGTGCATCCCAAGGCTTATTCTAATCACTTTTCGTTCTTAAGGAATGTAATTCATCCAATAATTGCGTTTGTGTCATTGGATTAACATTTACGTCATATTGTGCATCACAAGACTTATTATAATCACTTTTCGTTCATTACCAATGTGTTCATCCAATAATTGGGTTTGTGCCTTTAATTTAACATTTACGTCATTTTGTGCATCCCAAGGCTAATTCTAATCACTTTTCGTTCTTATGGAATGCAGTTGAGCCAATAATTTGTTTGTATCATTGGATGAACATTTACGTCATTTTGTGCATTCTAAGTCTTATTGTAATCACTTTTCGTTCTTAACCAATGTTGTTCATCCAATAAGTGCGTTTGTGTCATTATTTTCACATTTACTTAATTTTGTGCATCCCAATGCTTATTCTAATCACTTTTCGTTCTTTAGGAATGAAGTTCATCCAATAAGTGCGTTTGTGTCATTGGATGAACATTTACGTCATTTTGTGCATTCCAAGGCCTATTCTAATCACTTTTCGTTCTTAACCAATGTTGTTCATCCAATAAGTGCGTTTGTGTCATTAATTTAACATTTACGTCATTTTGTGCATCCCAAGGCTAATTCTAATCACTTTTCTTTCTTAACCAATGTTGTTCATCCAATAAGTATGTTTGTGTCATTGGATGAACATTTACGTCATTTTGGTGATCCCAAGGCTTATTCTAATCATTTTTCGTTCTTAAGGAATGAAGTTCATCCAATAAGTGCGTTTATGCCATTGGATGAACATTTACGTCATTTTGTGCATTCCAAGGCCTATTCTAATCACTTTTCGTTCTTTACCAATGTTGTTCATCCAATAAGTGCGTTTGTGTCATTAATTTAACATTTACGTCATTTTGTGCATCCCAAGGCTTATTCTAATCATTTTTCGTTCTTAAGGAATGAAGTTCATCCAATAAGTGTGTTTGTGTCATTAGATGAACATTTACGTCATTTTGTGCATTCCAAGGCTTATTCTAATCACATTCGATCTTTACCAGTGTTGTTCGTCCAATAATTGCGTTTGTGTCATTAATTTAACAGTTACGTCATTGTGTGCAACCCAAGGCTAATTCTAATAACTTTTTGTTCTTAAGGAACGTTGTTCATCGAATAAGTGCGTTTGTGTCATTGGATGAACATTTACGTCATTTTGTGCATCCCAAAGCTTATTCTTATCACTTTTCGTTCTTAAGGAATGTAGTTCATCCAATAATTGCATTTGTGTCGTTGGATGAACAGTTACATCATATTTTGCATCCCAAGACTTATTCTAATCACTTTTCTTTCATTATCAATGTTGTTCATCCAATAAGTGCGTTTGTGTCATTAATTTAACATTTACGTCATTTTGTGCATCCCAAGGCTAATTCTAATCACTTTTCATTCTTAAGGAACGTAGTTCATCGAATAAATGCGTATGCATCATTAAATCAACATTTACGTCATTTTGTGCATCCCAAGACTTATTCTAATCACTTTTCGTTCTTAAGGAACGTAGTTCATCGAATAAATGCGTATGCGTCATTAAATCAACATTTACGTAATTCTGTGCATCCCAAGGCTTATTCTAATCACTTTTCGTTCTTAAGGAATGTAATTCATCCAATAATTGCGTTTGTGTCATTGGATTAACATTTACGTCATATTGTGCATCACAAGACTTACTCTAATCACTTTTCGTTCATTACCAATGTGTTCATCCAATAATTGCATTTGTGTCTTTAATTTAACATTTACGTCATTTTGTGCATCCCAAGGCTAATTCTAATCACTTTTCGTTCTTATGGAATGCAGTTGAGCCAATAATTGTGTTTGTATCATTGGATGAACATTTACGTCATTTTGTGCATTCTAAGTCTTATTGTAATCACTTTTCGTTCTTAACCAATGTTGTTCATCCAATAAGTGCGTTTGTGTCATTATTTTCACATTTACTTAATTTTGTGCATCCCAATGCTTATTCTAATCACTTTTCGTTCTTTAGGAATGAAGTTCATCCAATAAGTGCGTTTGTGTCATTGGATGAACATTTACGTCATTTTGTGCATTCCAAGGCCTATTCTAATCACTTTTCGTTCTTAACCAATGTTGTTCATCCAATAAGTGCGTTTGTGTCATTAATTTAACATTTACGTCATTTTGTGCATCCCAAGGCTAATTCTAATCACTTTTCTTTCTTAACCAATGTTGTTCATCCAATAAGTATGTTTGTGTCATTGGATGAACATTTACGTCATTTTGGTGATCCCAAGGCTTATTCTAATCATTTTTCGTTCTTAAGGAATGAAGTTCATCCAATAAGTGTGTTTGTGTCATTGGATGAACAATTACGTCATTTTCTGCATTCCAAGGCTTATTCTAATCACTTTTCGATCTTTACCAGTGTTGTTCGTCCAATAATTGCGTTTGTGTCATTAATTTAACATTTACGTAATTTTGTGCATCCCAAGGCTAATTCTAATAACTTTTTGTTCTTAAGGAACGTTGTTCATCGAATAAGTGCGTTTGTGTCATTGGATGAACATTTACGTCATTTTGTGCATCCCAAAGCTTATTCTTATCCCTTTTCGTTCTTAAGGAATGTAGTTCATCCAATAATTGCATTTGTGTCGTTGGATGAACAGTTACATCATATTTTGCATCCCAAGACTTATTCTAATCACTTTTCTTTCATTATCAATGTTGTTCATCCAATAAGTGCGTTTGTGTCATTAAATCAACATTTACGTCATTTTGTGCATCCCAAGGCTTATTCTAATCACTTTTCGTTCTTAAGGAACGTAGTTCATCGAATAAATGCGTATGCGTCATTAAATCAACATTTACGTAATTCTGTGCATCCCAAGGCTTATTCTAATCACTTTTCGTTCTTAAGGAATGTAATTCATCCAATAATTGCGTTTGTGTCATTGGATTAACATTTACGTCATATTGTGCATCACAAGACTTATTATAATCACTTTTCGTTCATTACCAATGTGTTCATCCAATAATTGGGTTTGTGCCTTTAATTTAACATTTACGTCATTTTGTGCATCCCAAGGCTAATTCTAATCACTTTTCGTTCTTATGGAATGCAGTTGAGCCAATAATTTGTTTGTATCATTGGATGAACATTTACGTCATTTTGTGCATTCTAAGTCTTATTGTAATCACTTTTCGTTCTTAACCAATGTTGTTCATCCAATAAGTGCGTTTGTGTCATTATTTTCACATTTACTTAATTTTGTGCATCCCAATGCTTATTCTAATCACTTTTCGTTCTTTAGGAATGAAGTTCATCCAATAAGTGCGTTTGTGTCATTGGATGAACATTTACGTCATTTTGTGCATTCCAAGGCCTATTCTAATCACTTTTCGTTCTTAACCAATGTTGTTCATCCAATAAGTGCGTTTGTGTCATTAATTTAACATTTACGTCATTTTGTGCATCCCAAGGCTAATTCTAATCACTTTTCTTTCTTAACCAATGTTGTTCATCCAATAAGTATGTTTGTGTCATTGGATGAACATTTACGTCATTTTGGTGATCCCAAGGCTTATTCTAATCATTTTTCGTTCTTAAGGAATGAAGTTCATCCAATAAGTGTGTTTGTGTCATTGGATGAACAATTACGTCATTTTCTGCATTCCAAGGCTTATTCTAATCACTTTTCGATCTTTACCAGTGTTGTTCGTCCAATAATTGCGTTTGTGTCATTAATTTAACATTTACGTAATTTTGTGCATCCCAAGGCTAATTCTAATAACTTTTTGTTCTTAAGGAACGTTGTTCATCGAATAAGTGCGTTTGTGTCATTGGATGAACATTTACGTCATTTTGTGCATCCCAAAGCTTATTCTTATCCCTTTTCGTTCTTAAGGAATGTAGTTCATCCAATAATTGCATTTGTGTCGTTGGATGAACAGTTACATCATATTTTGCATCCCAAGACTTATTCTAATCACTTTTCTTTCATTATCAATGTTGTTCATCCAATAAGTGCGTTTGTGTCATTAAATCAACATTTACGTCATTTTGTGCATCCCAAGGCTTATTCTAATCACTTTTCGTTCTTAAGGAACGTAGTTCATCGAATAAATGCGTATGCGTCATTAAATCAACATTTACGTAATTCTGTGCATCCCAAGGCTTATTCTAATCACTTGTCGTTCTTAAGGAATGTAATTCATCCAATAATTGCGTTTGTGTCATTGGATTAACATTTACGTCATATTGTGCATCACAAGAATTATTCTAATCACTTTTCGTTCATTACCAATGTGTTCATCCAATAATTGCATTTGTGCCTTTAATTTAACATTTATGTCATTTTGTGCATCCCAAGGCTAATTCTAATCACTTTTCGTTCTTATGGAATGCAGTTGAGCCAATAATTGTGTTTGTATCATTGGATGAACATTTACGTCATTTTGTGCATTCTAAGTCTTATTGTAATCACTTTTCGTTCTTAACCAATGTTGTTCATCCAATAAGTGCGTTTGTGTCATTATTTTCACATTTACTTAATTTTGTGCATCCCAATGCTTATTCTAATCACTTTTCGTTCTTTAGGAATGAAGTTCATCCAATAAGTGCGTTTGTGTCATTGGATGAACATTTACGTCATTTTGTGCATTCCAAGGCCTATTCTAATCACTTTTCGTTCTTAACCAATGTTGTTCATCCAATAAGTGCGTTTGTGTCATTAATTTAACATTTACGTCATTTTGTGCATCCCAAGGCTAATTCTAATCACTTTTCTTTCTTAACCAATGTTGTTCATCCAATAAGTATGTTTGTGTCATTGGATGAACATTTACGTCATTTTGGTGATCCCAAGGCTTATTCTAATCATTTTTCGTTCTTAAGGAATGAAGTTCATCCAATAAGTGTGTTTGTGTCATTGGATGAACAATTACGTCATTTTCTGCATTCCAAGGCTTATTCTAATCACTTTTCGATCTTTTTGTGCATTCCAAGGCTTATTCTAATCACTTTTCGATCTTTACCAGTGTTGTTCGTCCAATAATTGCGTTTGTGTCATTAATTTAACATTTACGTCATTTTGTGCATCCCAAGGCTAATTCTAATAACTTTTTGTTCTTAAGGAACGTTGTTCATCGAATAAGTGCGTTTGTGTCATTGGATGAACATTTACGTCATTTTGTGCATCCCAAAGCTTATTCTTATCACTTTTCATTCTTAAGGAATGTAGTTCATCCAATAATTGCATTTGTGTCGTTGGATGAACAGTTACATCATATTTTGCATCCCAAGACTTATTCTAATCACTTTTCTTTCATTATCAATGTTGTTAATCCAATAAGTGCGTTTGTGTCATTAATTTAACATTTACGTCATTTTGTGCATCCCAAGGCTAATTCTAATCACTTTTCGTTCTTAAGGAATGTAGTTCATCGAATAAATGCATATGCGTCATTAAATCAACATTTACGTCATTTTGTGCATCCCAAGGCTTATTCTAATCACTTTTCGTTCTTAAGGAATGTAATTCATCCAATAATTGCGTTTGTGTCATTGGATTAACATTTACGTCATATTGTGCATCCCAAGACTTATTCTAATCACTTTTCGTTCATTACCAATGTGTTCATCCAATAATTGCGTTTGTGTCATTAATTTAACATTTACATCATTTTGTGCATCCCAAGGCTAATTCTAATCACTTTTCGTTCTTAAAGAACGTAGTTCATCGAATAAGTGTGTTTGTGTCATTGGATGAACATTTACGTCATTTTGTGCATCCCAAGGCTTATTCTAATCACTTTTCGTTCTTAAGGAATGTAGTTCATCCAATAATTGCATTTGTGTGGTTGGATGAACGGTTACATCATATTTTGCATCCCAAGACTTATTCTAATCACTTTTCTTTCATTATCAATGTTGTTCATCCAATAAGTGCGTTTGTGTCATTAATTTAACATTTACGCCATTTTGTGCATTCCAAGGCCTATTCTAATCACTTTTCGTTCTTTACCAATGTTGTTCATCCAATAAGTGCGTTTGTGTCATTAATTTAACATTTACGTCATTTTGTGCATCCCAAGGCTAATTCTAATCACTTTTCGTTCTTAAGGAATGAAGTTCATCTAATAAGTGCGTTTGTGTCATTAAATTAACATTTACGTCATTTTGTGCATTCCAAGTCTTATTCTAATCACTTTTCGTTCTTAACCAATGTTGTTCATCCAAAAAGTGCGTTTGTGTCATTATTTTCACATTTCCTTAATTTTGTGCATCCCAATGCTTATTCTAATCACTTTTCGTTCTTTAGGAATGAAGTTCATCCAATAAGTGCGTTTGTGTCATTGGATGAACATTTACGTCATTTTGTGCATTCCAAGGCCTATTCTAATCACTTTTCGTTCTTAACCAATGTTGTTCATCCAATAAGTGCGTTTGTGTCATTAATTTAACATTTACGTCATTTTGTGCATCCCAAGGCTAATTCTAATCACTTTTCTTTCTTAACCAATGTTGTTCATCCAATAAGTATGTTTGTGTCATTGGATGAACATTTACGTCATTTTGGTGATCCCAAGGCTTATTCTAATCATTTTTCGTTCTTAAGGAATGAAGTTCATCCAATAAGTGTGTTTGTGTCATTGGATGAACAATTACGTCATTTTCTGCATTCCAAGGCTTATTCTAATCACTTTTCGATCATTACCAGTGTTGTTCGTCCAATAATTGCGTTTGTGTCATTAATTTAACATTTACGTAATTTTGTGCATCCCAAGGCTAATTCTAATAACTTTTTGTTCTTAAGGAACGTTGTTCATCGAATAAGTGCGTTTGTGTCATTGGATGAACATTTACGTCATTTTGTGCATCCCAAAGCTTATTCTTATCCCTTTTCGTTCTTAGGGAATGTAGTTCATCCAATAATTGCATTTGTGTCGTTGGATGAACAGTTACATCATATTTTGCATCCCAAGACTTATTCTAATCACTTTTCTTTCATTATCAATGTTGTTCATCCAATAAGTGCGTTTGTGTCATTAATTTAACATTTACGTCATTTTGTGCATCCCAAGGCTAATTCTAATCACTTTTCGTTCTTAAGGAACGTAGTTCATCGAATAAATGCGTATGCGTCATTAAATCAACATTTACGTCATTTTGTGCATCCCAAGGATTATTCTAATCACTTTTCGTTCTTAAGGAACGTAGTTCATCGAATAAATGCGTATGCGTCATTAAATCAACATTTACGTAATTCTGTGCATCCCAAGGCTTATTCTAATCACTTGTCGTTCTTAAGGAATGTAATTCATCCAATAATTGCGTTTGTGTCATTGGATTAACATTTACGTCATATTGTGCATCACAAGAATTATTCTAATCACTTTTCGTTCATTACCAATGTGTTCATCCAATAATTGCATTTGTGCCTTTAATTTAACATTTATGTCATTTTGTGCATCCCAAGGCTAATTCTAATCACTTTTCGTTCTTATGGAATGCAGTTGAGCCAATAATTGTGTTTGTATCATTGGATGAACATTTACGTCATTTTGTGCATTCTAAGTCTTATTGTAATCACTTTTCGTTCTTAACCAATGTTGTTCATCCAATAAGTGCGTTTGTGTCATTATTTTCACATTTACTTAATTTTGTGCATCCCAATGCTTATTCTAATCACTTTTCGTTCTTTAGGAATGAAGTTCATCCAATAAGTGCGTTTGTGTCATTGGATGAACATTTACGTCATTTTGTGCATTCCAAGGCCTATTCTAATCACTTTTCGTTCTTAACCAATGTTGTTCATCCAATAAGTGCGTTTGTGTCATTAATTTAACATTTACGTCATTTTGTGCATCCCAAGGCTAATTCTAATCACTTTTCTTTCTTAACCAATGTTGTTCATCCAATAAGTATGTTTGTGTAATTGGATGAACATTTACGTCATTTTGGTGATCCCAAGGCTTATTCTAATCATTTTTCGTTCTTAAGGAATGAAGTTCATCCAATAAGTGTGTTTGTGTCATTGGATGAACAATTACGTCATTTTGTGCATTCCAAGGCTTATTCTAATCACTTTTCGATCTTTACCAGTGTTGTTCGTCCAATAATTGCGTTTGTGTCATTAATTTAAC
>JBBPBO010001984.1:41869031-41879074 GCA_037974295.1 Cicer cuneatum | reverse complement strand
GTCATTTTGTGCATTCTAAGTCTTATTGTAATCACTTTTCGTTCTTAACCAATGTTGTTCATCCAATAAGTGCGTTTGTGTCATTATTTTCACATTTACTTAATTTTGTGCATCCCAATGCTTATTCTAATCACTTTTCGTTCTTTAGGAATGAAGTTCATCCAATAAGTGCGTTTGTGTCATTGGATGAACATTTACGTCATTTTGTGCATTCCAAGGCCTATTCTAATCACTTTTCGTTCTTTACCAATGTTGTTCATCCAATAAGTGCGTTTGTGTCATTAATTTAACATTTACGTCATTTTGTGCATCCCAAGGCTAATTTTAATCACTTTTCGTTCTTAAGGAATACAGTTCATCTAATAAGTGCGTTTGTGTCATTAAATTAACATTTACGTCATTTTGTGCATCCCAAGGCTAATTCTAATCACTTTTCCTTCTTAACCAATGTTGTTCATCCAATAAGTGCGTTTGTGTCATTGGATGAACATTTACGTCATTTTGGTGATCCCAAGGCTTATTCTAATCATTTTTCGTTCATAAGGAATGAAGTTCATCCAATAAGTGCGTTTATGCCATTGGATGAACATTTACGTCATTTTCTGCATTCCAAGGCCTATTCTAATCACTTTTCGTTCTTGACCAATGTTGTTCATCCAATAAGTGCGTTCGTGTCATTAATTTAACATTTACGTCATTTTGTGCATCCCAAGGCTAATTCTAATCACTTTTCTTTCATAACCAATGTTGTTCATCCAATAAGTGCGTTTGTGTCATTAATTTAACATGTACGCCATTTTGTGCATTCCAAGGCCTATTTTAATCACTTTTCGTTCTTTACCAATGTTGTTCATCCAATAAGTGCGTTTGTGTCATTAATTTAACATTTACGTCATTTTGTGCATCCCAAGGCTAATTCTAATCACTTTTCGTTCTTAAGGAATGAAGTTCATCTAATAAGTGCGTTTGTGTCATTAAATTAACATTTACGTCATTTTGTGCATTCCAAGTCTTATTCTAATCACTTTTCGTTCTTAACCAATGTTGTTCATCCAAAAAGTGCGTTTCTGTCATTATTTTCACATTTCCTTAATTTTGTGCATCCCAATGCTTATTCTAATCACTTTTCGTTCTTTAGGAATGAAGTTCATCCAATAAGTGCGTTTGTGTCATTGGATGAACATTTACGTCATTTTGTGCATTCCAAGGCCTATTCTAATCACTTTTCGTTCTTTACCAATGTTGTTCATCCAATAAGTGCGTTTGTGTCATTAATTTAACATTTACGTCATTTTGTGCATCCCAAGGCTTATTCTAATCATTTTTCGTTCTTAAGGAATGAAGTTCATCCAATAAGTGTGTTTGTGTCATTAGATGAACATTTACGTCATTTTGTGCATTCCAAGGCTTATTCTAATCACATTCGATCTTTACCAGTGTTGTTCGTCCAATAATTGCGTTTGTGTCATTAATTTAACAGTTACGTCATTGTGTGCAACCCAAGGCTAATTCTAATAACTTTTTGTTCTTAAGGAACGTTGTTCATCGAATAAGTGCGTTTGTGTCATTGGATGAACATTTACGTCATTTTGTGCATCCCAAAGCTTATTCTTATCACTTTTCGTTCTTAAGGAATGTAGTTCATCCAATAATTGCATTTGTGTCGTTGGATGAACAGTTACATCATATTTTGCATCCCAAGACTTATTCTAATCACTTTTCTTTCATTATCAATGTTGTTCATCCAATAAGTGCGTTTGTGTCATTAATTTAACATTTACGTCATTTTGTGCATCCCAAGGCTAATTCTAATCACTTTTCATTCTTAAGGAACGTAGTTCATCGAATAAATGCGTATGCATCATTAAATCAACATTTACGTCATTTTGTGCATCCCAAGACTTATTCTAATCACTTTTCGTTCTTAAGGAACGTAGTTCATCGAATAAATGCGTATGCGTCATTAAATCAACATTTACGTAATTCTGTGCATCCCAAGGCTTATTCTAATCACTTTTCGTTCTTAAGGAATGTAATTCATCCAATAATTGCGTTTGTGTCATTGGATTAACATTTACGTCATATTGTGCATCACAAGACTTATTATAATCACTTTTCGTTCATTACCAATGTGTTCATCCAATAATTGGGTTTGTGCCTTTAATTTAACATTTACGTCATTTTGTGCATCCCAAGGCTAATTCTAATCACTTTTCGTTCTTATGGAATGCAGTTGAGCCAATAATTTGTTTGTATCATTGGATGAACATTTACGTCATTTTGTGCATTCTAAGTCTTATTGTAATCACTTTTCGTTCTTAACCAATGTTGTTCATCCAATAAGTGCGTTTGTGTCATTATTTTCACATTTACTTAATTTTGTGCATCCCAATGCTTATTCTAATCACTTTTCGTTCTTTAGGAATGAAGTTCATCCAATAAGTGCGTTTGTGTCATTGGATGAACATTTACGTCATTTTGTGCATTCCAAGGCCTATTCTAATCACTTTTCGTTCTTAACCAATGTTGTTCATCCAATAAGTGCGTTTGTGTCATTAATTTAACATTTACGTCATTTTGTGCATCCCAAGGCTAATTCTAATCACTTTTCTTTCTTAACCAATGTTGTTCATCCAATAAGTATGTTTGTGTCATTGGATGAACATTTACGTCATTTTGGTGATCCCAAGGCTTATTCTAATCATTTTTCGTTCTTAAGGAATGAAGTTCATCCAATAAGTGTGTTTGTGTCATTGGATGAACAATTACGTCATTTTCTGCATTCCAAGGCTTATTCTAATCACTTTTCGATCATTACCAGTGTTGTTCGTCCAATAATTGCGTTTGTGTCATTAATTTAACATTTACGTAATTTTGTGCATCCCAAGGCTAATTCTAATAACTTTTTGTTCTTAAGGAACGTTGTTCATCGAATAAGTGCGTTTGTGTCATTGGATGAACATTTACGTCATTTTGTGCATCCCAAAGCTTATTCTTATCCCTTTTCGTTCTTAGGGAATGTAGTTCATCCAATAATTGCATTTGTGTCGTTGGATGAACAGTTACATCATATTTTGCATCCCAAGACTTATTCTAATCACTTTTCTTTCATTATCAATGTTGTTCATCCAATAAGTGCGTTTGTGTCATTAATTTAACATTTACGTCATTTTGTGCATCCCAAGGCTAATTCTAATCACTTTTCGTTCTTAAGGAACGTAGTTCATCGAATAAATGCGTATGCGTCATTAAATCAACATTTACGTCATTTTGTGCATCCCAAGGCTTATTCTAATCACTTTTCGTTCTTAAGGAACGTAGTTCATCGAATAAATGCGTATGCGTCATTAAATCAACATTTACGTAATTCTGTGCATCCCAAGGCTTATTCTAATCACTTTTCGTTCTTAAGGAATGTAATTCATCCAATAATTGCGTTTGTGTCATTGGATTAACATTTACGTCATATTGTGCATCACAAGACTTATTATAATCACTTTTCGTTCATTACCAATGTGTTCATCCAATAATTGGGTTTGTGCCTTTAATTTAACATTTACGTCATTTTGTGCATCCCAAGGCTAATTCTAATCACTTTTCGTTCTTATGGAATGCAGTTGAGCCAATAATTTGTTTGTATCATTGGATGAACATTTACGTCATTTTGTGCATTCTAAGTCTTATTGTAATCACTTTTCGTTCTTAACCAATGTTGTTCATCCAATAAGTGCGTTTGTGTCATTATTTTCACATTTACTTAATTTTGTGCATCCCAATGCTTATTCTAATCACTTTTCGTTCTTTAGGAATGAAGTTCATCCAATAAGTGCGTTTGTGTCATTGGATGAACATTTACGTCATTTTGTGCATTCCAAGGCCTATTCTAATCACTTTTCGTTCTTAACCAATGTTGTTCATCCAATAAGTGCGTTTGTGTCATTAATTTAACATTTACGTCATTTTGTGCATCCCAAGGCTAATTCTAATCACTTTTCTTTCTTAACCAATGTTGTTCATCCAATAAGTATGTTTGTGTCATTGGATGAACATTTACGTCATTTTGGTGATCCCAAGGCTTATTCTAATCATTTTTCGTTCTTAAGGAATGAAGTTCATCCAATAAGTGCGTTTATGCCATTGGATGAACATTTACGTCATTTTGTGCATTCCAAGGCCTATTCTAATCACTTTTCGTTCTTTACCAATGTTGTTCATCCAATAAGTGCGTTTGTGTCATTAATTTAACATTTACGTCATTTTGTGCATCCCAAGGCTTATTCTAATCATTTTTCGTTCTTAAGGAATGAAGTTCATCCAATAAGTGTGTTTGTGTCATTAGATGAACATTTACGTCATTTTGTGCATTCCAAGGCTTATTCTAATCACATTCGATCTTTACCAGTGTTGTTCGTCCAATAATTGCGTTTGTGTCATTAATTTAACAGTTACGTCATTGTGTGCAACCCAAGGCTAATTCTAATAACTTTTTGTTCTTAAGGAACGTTGTTCATCGAATAAGTGCGTTTGTGTCATTGGATGAACATTTACGTCATTTTGTGCATCCCAAAGCTTATTCTTATCACTTTTCGTTCTTAAGGAATGTAGTTCATCCAATAATTGCATTTGTGTCGTTGGATGAACAGTTACATCATATTTTGCATCCCAAGACTTATTCTAATCACTTTTCTTTCATTATCAATGTTGTTCATCCAATAAGTGCGTTTGTGTCATTAATTTAACATTTACGTCATTTTGTGCATCCCAAGGCTAATTCTAATCACTTTTCATTCTTAAGGAACGTAGTTCATCGAATAAATGCGTATGCATCATTAAATCAACATTTACGTCATTTTGTGCATCCCAAGACTTATTCTAATCACTTTTCGTTCTTAAGGAACGTAGTTCATCGAATAAATGCGTATGCGTCATTAAATCAACATTTACGTAATTCTGTGCATCCCAAGGCTTATTCTAATCACTTTTCGTTCTTAAGGAATGTAATTCATCCAATAATTGCGTTTGTGTCATTGGATTAACATTTACGTCATATTGTGCATCACAAGACTTACTCTAATCACTTTTCGTTCATTACCAATGTGTTCATCCAATAATTGCATTTGTGTCTTTAATTTAACATTTACGTCATTTTGTGCATCCCAAGGCTAATTCTAATCACTTTTCGTTCTTATGGAATGCAGTTGAGCCAATAATTGTGTTTGTATCATTGGATGAACATTTACGTCATTTTGTGCATTCTAAGTCTTATTGTAATCACTTTTCGTTCTTAACCAATGTTGTTCATCCAATAAGTGCGTTTGTGTCATTATTTTCACATTTACTTAATTTTGTGCATCCCAATGCTTATTCTAATCACTTTTCGTTCTTTAGGAATGAAGTTCATCCAATAAGTGCGTTTGTGTCATTGGATGAACATTTACGTCATTTTGTGCATTCCAAGGCCTATTCTAATCACTTTTCGTTCTTAACCAATGTTGTTCATCCAATAAGTGCGTTTGTGTCATTAATTTAACATTTACGTCATTTTGTGCATCCCAAGGCTAATTCTAATCACTTTTCTTTCTTAACCAATGTTGTTCATCCAATAAGTATGTTTGTGTCATTGGATGAACATTTACGTCATTTTGGTGATCCCAAGGCTTATTCTAATCATTTTTCGTTCTTAAGGAATGAAGTTCATCCAATAAGTGTGTTTGTGTCATTGGATGAACAATTACGTCATTTTCTGCATTCCAAGGCTTATTCTAATCACTTTTCGATCTTTACCAGTGTTGTTCGTCCAATAATTGCGTTTGTGTCATTAATTTAACATTTACGTAATTTTGTGCATCCCAAGGCTAATTCTAATAACTTTTTGTTCTTAAGGAACGTTGTTCATCGAATAAGTGCGTTTGTGTCATTGGATGAACATTTACGTCATTTTGTGCATCCCAAAGCTTATTCTTATCCCTTTTCGTTCTTAAGGAATGTAGTTCATCCAATAATTGCATTTGTGTCGTTGGATGAACAGTTACATCATATTTTGCATCCCAAGACTTATTCTAATCACTTTTCTTTCATTATCAATGTTGTTCATCCAATAAGTGCGTTTGTGTCATTAAATCAACATTTACGTCATTTTGTGCATCCCAAGGCTTATTCTAATCACTTTTCGTTCTTAAGGAACGTAGTTCATCGAATAAATGCGTATGCGTCATTAAATCAACATTTACGTAATTCTGTGCATCCCAAGGCTTATTCTAATCACTTTTCGTTCTTAAGGAATGTAATTCATCCAATAATTGCGTTTGTGTCATTGGATTAACATTTACGTCATATTGTGCATCACAAGACTTATTATAATCACTTTTCGTTCATTACCAATGTGTTCATCCAATAATTGGGTTTGTGCCTTTAATTTAACATTTACGTCATTTTGTGCATCCCAAGGCTAATTCTAATCACTTTTCGTTCTTATGGAATGCAGTTGAGCCAATAATTTGTTTGTATCATTGGATGAACATTTACGTCATTTTGTGCATTCTAAGTCTTATTGTAATCACTTTTCGTTCTTAACCAATGTTGTTCATCCAATAAGTGCGTTTGTGTCATTATTTTCACATTTACTTAATTTTGTGCATCCCAATGCTTATTCTAATCACTTTTCGTTCTTTAGGAATGAAGTTCATCCAATAAGTGCGTTTGTGTCATTGGATGAACATTTACGTCATTTTGTGCATTCCAAGGCCTATTCTAATCACTTTTCGTTCTTAACCAATGTTGTTCATCCAATAAGTGCGTTTGTGTCATTAATTTAACATTTACGTCATTTTGTGCATCCCAAGGCTAATTCTAATCACTTTTCTTTCTTAACCAATGTTGTTCATCCAATAAGTATGTTTGTGTCATTGGATGAACATTTACGTCATTTTGGTGATCCCAAGGCTTATTCTAATCATTTTTCGTTCTTAAGGAATGAAGTTCATCCAATAAGTGTGTTTGTGTCATTGGATGAACAATTACGTCATTTTCTGCATTCCAAGGCTTATTCTAATCACTTTTCGATCTTTACCAGTGTTGTTCGTCCAATAATTGCGTTTGTGTCATTAATTTAACATTTACGTAATTTTGTGCATCCCAAGGCTAATTCTAATAACTTTTTGTTCTTAAGGAACGTTGTTCATCGAATAAGTGCGTTTGTGTCATTGGATGAACATTTACGTCATTTTGTGCATCCCAAAGCTTATTCTTATCCCTTTTCGTTCTTAAGGAATGTAGTTCATCCAATAATTGCATTTGTGTCGTTGGATGAACAGTTACATCATATTTTGCATCCCAAGACTTATTCTAATCACTTTTCTTTCATTATCAATGTTGTTCATCCAATAAGTGCGTTTGTGTCATTAAATCAACATTTACGTCATTTTGTGCATCCCAAGGCTTATTCTAATCACTTTTCGTTCTTAAGGAACGTAGTTCATCGAATAAATGCGTATGCGTCATTAAATCAACATTTACGTAATTCTGTGCATCCCAAGGCTTATTCTAATCACTTGTCGTTCTTAAGGAATGTAATTCATCCAATAATTGCGTTTGTGTCATTGGATTAACATTTACGTCATATTGTGCATCACAAGAATTATTCTAATCACTTTTCGTTCATTACCAATGTGTTCATCCAATAATTGCATTTGTGCCTTTAATTTAACATTTATGTCATTTTGTGCATCCCAAGGCTAATTCTAATCACTTTTCGTTCTTATGGAATGCAGTTGAGCCAATAATTGTGTTTGTATCATTGGATGAACATTTACGTCATTTTGTGCATTCTAAGTCTTATTGTAATCACTTTTCGTTCTTAACCAATGTTGTTCATCCAATAAGTGCGTTTGTGTCATTATTTTCACATTTACTTAATTTTGTGCATCCCAATGCTTATTCTAATCACTTTTCGTTCTTTAGGAATGAAGTTCATCCAATAAGTGCGTTTGTGTCATTGGATGAACATTTACGTCATTTTGTGCATTCCAAGGCCTATTCTAATCACTTTTCGTTCTTAACCAATGTTGTTCATCCAATAAGTGCGTTTGTGTCATTAATTTAACATTTACGTCATTTTGTGCATCCCAAGGCTAATTCTAATCACTTTTCTTTCTTAACCAATGTTGTTCATCCAATAAGTATGTTTGTGTCATTGGATGAACATTTACGTCATTTTGGTGATCCCAAGGCTTATTCTAATCATTTTTCGTTCTTAAGGAATGAAGTTCATCCAATAAGTGTGTTTGTGTCATTGGATGAACAATTACGTCATTTTCTGCATTCCAAGGCTTATTCTAATCACTTTTCGATCTTTACCAGTGTTGTTCGTCCAATAATTGCGTTTGTGTCATTAATTTAACATTTACGTAATTTTGTGCATCCCAAGGCTAATTCTAATAACTTTTTGTTCTTAAGGAACGTTGTTCATCGAATAAGTGCGTTTGTGTCATTGGATGAACATTTACGTCATTTTGTGCATCCCAAAGCTTATTCTTATCCCTTTTCGTTCTTAAGGAATGTAGTTCATCCAATAATTGCATTTGTGTCGTTGGATGAACAGTTACATCATATTTTGCATCCCAAGACTTATTCTAATCACTTTTCTTTCATTATCAATGTTGTTCATCCAATAAGTGCGTTTGTGTCATTAAATCAACATTTACGTCATTTTGTGCATCCCAAGGCTTATTCTAATCACTTTTCGTTCTTAAGGAACGTAGTTCATCGAATAAATGCGTATGCGTCATTAAATCAACATTTACGTAATTCTGTGCATCCCAAGGCTTATTCTAATCACTTTTCGTTCTTAAGGAATGTAATTCATCCAATAATTGCGTTTGTGTCATTGGATTAACATTTACGTCATATTGTGCATCACAAGACTTATTATAATCACTTTTCGTTCATTACCAATGTGTTCATCCAATAATTGGGTTTGTGCCTTTAATTTAACATTTACGTCATTTTGTGCATCCCAAGGCTAATTCTAATCACTTTTCGTTCTTATGGAATGCAGTTGAGCCAATAATTTGTTTGTATCATTGGATGAACATTTACGTCATTTTGTGCATTCTAAGTCTTATTGTAATCACTTTTCGTTCTTAACCAATGTTGTTCATCCAATAAGTGCGTTTGTGTCATTATTTTCACATTTACTTAATTTTGTGCATCCCAATGCTTATTCTAATCACTTTTCGTTCTTTAGGAATGAAGTTCATCCAATAAGTGCGTTTGTGTCATTGGATGAACATTTACGTCATTTTGTGCATTCCAAGGCCTATTCTAATCACTTTTCGTTCTTAACCAATGTTGTTCATCCAATAAGTGCGTTTGTGTCATTAATTTAACATTTACGTCATTTTGTGCATCCCAAGGCTAATTCTAATCACTTTTCTTTCTTAACCAATGTTGTTCATCCAATAAGTATGTTTGTGTCATTGGATGAACATTTACGTCATTTTGGTGATCCCAAGGCTTATTCTAATCATTTTTCGTTCTTAAGGAATGAAGTTCATCCAATAAGTGTGTTTGTGTCATTGGATGAACAATTACGTCATTTTCTGCATTCCAAGGCTTATTCTAATCACTTTTCGATCTTTACCAGTGTTGTTCGTCCAATAATTGCGTTTGTGTCATTAATTTAACATTTACGTAATTTTGTGCATCCCAAGGCTAATTCTAATAACTTTTTGTTCTTAAGGAACGTTGTTCATCGAATAAGTGCGTTTGTGTCATTGGATGAACATTTACGTCATTTTGTGCATCCCAAAGCTTATTCTTATCCCTTTTCGTTCTTAAGGAATGTAGTTCATCCAATAATTGCATTTGTGTCGTTGGATGAACAGTTACATCATATTTTGCATCCCAAGACTTATTCTAATCACTTTTCTTTCATTATCAATGTTGTTCATCCAATAAGTGCGTTTGTGTCATTAAATCAACATTTACGTCATTTTGTGCATCCCAAGGCTTATTCTAATCACTTTTCGTTCTTAAGGAACGTA
>JBBPBO010001984.1:41858978-41869021 GCA_037974295.1 Cicer cuneatum | reverse complement strand
GTCATTTTGTGCATTCTAAGTCTTATTGTAATCACTTTTCGTTCTTAACCAATGTTGTTCATCCAATAAGTGCGTTTGTGTCATTATTTTCACATTTACTTAATTTTGTGCATCCCAATGCTTATTCTAATCACTTTTCGTTCTTTAGGAATGAAGTTCATCCAATAAGTGCGTTTGTGTCATTGGATGAACATTTACGTCATTTTGTGCATTCCAAGGCCTATTCTAATCACTTTTCGTTCTTTACCAATGTTGTTCATCCAATAAGTGCGTTTGTGTCATTAATTTAACATTTACGTCATTTTGTGCATCCCAAGGCTAATTTTAATCACTTTTCGTTCTTAAGGAATACAGTTCATCTAATAAGTGCGTTTGTGTCATTAAATTAACATTTACGTCATTTTGTGCATCCCAAGGCTAATTCTAATCACTTTTCCTTCTTAACCAATGTTGTTCATCCAATAAGTGCGTTTGTGTCATTGGATGAACATTTACGTCATTTTGGTGATCCCAAGGCTTATTCTAATCATTTTTCGTTCATAAGGAATGAAGTTCATCCAATAAGTGCGTTTATGCCATTGGATGAACATTTACGTCATTTTCTGCATTCCAAGGCCTATTCTAATCACTTTTCGTTCTTGACCAATGTTGTTCATCCAATAAGTGCGTTCGTGTCATTAATTTAACATTTACGTCATTTTGTGCATCCCAAGGCTAATTCTAATCACTTTTCTTTCATAACCAATGTTGTTCATCCAATAAGTGCGTTTGTGTCATTAATTTAACATGTACGCCATTTTGTGCATTCCAAGGCCTATTTTAATCACTTTTCGTTCTTTACCAATGTTGTTCATCCAATAAGTGCGTTTGTGTCATTAATTTAACATTTACGTCATTTTGTGCATCCCAAGGCTAATTCTAATCACTTTTCGTTCTTAAGGAATGAAGTTCATCTAATAAGTGCGTTTGTGTCATTAAATTAACATTTACGTCATTTTGTGCATTCCAAGTCTTATTCTAATCACTTTTCGTTCTTAACCAATGTTGTTCATCCAAAAAGTGCGTTTCTGTCATTATTTTCACATTTCCTTAATTTTGTGCATCCCAATGCTTATTCTAATCACTTTTCGTTCTTTAGGAATGAAGTTCATCCAATAAGTGCGTTTGTGTCATTGGATGAACATTTACGTCATTTTGTGCATTCCAAGGCCTATTCTAATCACTTTTCGTTCTTTACCAATGTTGTTCATCCAATAAGTGCGTTTGTGTCATTAATTTAACATTTACGTCATTTTGTGCATCCCAAGGCTTATTCTAATCATTTTTCGTTCTTAAGGAATGAAGTTCATCCAATAAGTGTGTTTGTGTCATTAGATGAACATTTACGTCATTTTGTGCATTCCAAGGCTTATTCTAATCACATTCGATCTTTACCAGTGTTGTTCGTCCAATAATTGCGTTTGTGTCATTAATTTAACAGTTACGTCATTGTGTGCAACCCAAGGCTAATTCTAATAACTTTTTGTTCTTAAGGAACGTTGTTCATCGAATAAGTGCGTTTGTGTCATTGGATGAACATTTACGTCATTTTGTGCATCCCAAAGCTTATTCTTATCACTTTTCGTTCTTAAGGAATGTAGTTCATCCAATAATTGCATTTGTGTCGTTGGATGAACAGTTACATCATATTTTGCATCCCAAGACTTATTCTAATCACTTTTCTTTCATTATCAATGTTGTTCATCCAATAAGTGCGTTTGTGTCATTAATTTAACATTTACGTCATTTTGTGCATCCCAAGGCTAATTCTAATCACTTTTCATTCTTAAGGAACGTAGTTCATCGAATAAATGCGTATGCATCATTAAATCAACATTTACGTCATTTTGTGCATCCCAAGACTTATTCTAATCACTTTTCGTTCTTAAGGAACGTAGTTCATCGAATAAATGCGTATGCGTCATTAAATCAACATTTACGTAATTCTGTGCATCCCAAGGCTTATTCTAATCACTTTTCGTTCTTAAGGAATGTAATTCATCCAATAATTGCGTTTGTGTCATTGGATTAACATTTACGTCATATTGTGCATCACAAGACTTATTATAATCACTTTTCGTTCATTACCAATGTGTTCATCCAATAATTGGGTTTGTGCCTTTAATTTAACATTTACGTCATTTTGTGCATCCCAAGGCTAATTCTAATCACTTTTCGTTCTTATGGAATGCAGTTGAGCCAATAATTTGTTTGTATCATTGGATGAACATTTACGTCATTTTGTGCATTCTAAGTCTTATTGTAATCACTTTTCGTTCTTAACCAATGTTGTTCATCCAATAAGTGCGTTTGTGTCATTATTTTCACATTTACTTAATTTTGTGCATCCCAATGCTTATTCTAATCACTTTTCGTTCTTTAGGAATGAAGTTCATCCAATAAGTGCGTTTGTGTCATTGGATGAACATTTACGTCATTTTGTGCATTCCAAGGCCTATTCTAATCACTTTTCGTTCTTAACCAATGTTGTTCATCCAATAAGTGCGTTTGTGTCATTAATTTAACATTTACGTCATTTTGTGCATCCCAAGGCTAATTCTAATCACTTTTCTTTCTTAACCAATGTTGTTCATCCAATAAGTATGTTTGTGTCATTGGATGAACATTTACGTCATTTTGGTGATCCCAAGGCTTATTCTAATCATTTTTCGTTCTTAAGGAATGAAGTTCATCCAATAAGTGTGTTTGTGTCATTGGATGAACAATTACGTCATTTTCTGCATTCCAAGGCTTATTCTAATCACTTTTCGATCATTACCAGTGTTGTTCGTCCAATAATTGCGTTTGTGTCATTAATTTAACATTTACGTAATTTTGTGCATCCCAAGGCTAATTCTAATAACTTTTTGTTCTTAAGGAACGTTGTTCATCGAATAAGTGCGTTTGTGTCATTGGATGAACATTTACGTCATTTTGTGCATCCCAAAGCTTATTCTTATCCCTTTTCGTTCTTAGGGAATGTAGTTCATCCAATAATTGCATTTGTGTCGTTGGATGAACAGTTACATCATATTTTGCATCCCAAGACTTATTCTAATCACTTTTCTTTCATTATCAATGTTGTTCATCCAATAAGTGCGTTTGTGTCATTAATTTAACATTTACGTCATTTTGTGCATCCCAAGGCTAATTCTAATCACTTTTCGTTCTTAAGGAACGTAGTTCATCGAATAAATGCGTATGCGTCATTAAATCAACATTTACGTCATTTTGTGCATCCCAAGGCTTATTCTAATCACTTTTCGTTCTTAAGGAACGTAGTTCATCGAATAAATGCGTATGCGTCATTAAATCAACATTTACGTAATTCTGTGCATCCCAAGGCTTATTCTAATCACTTTTCGTTCTTAAGGAATGTAATTCATCCAATAATTGCGTTTGTGTCATTGGATTAACATTTACGTCATATTGTGCATCACAAGACTTATTATAATCACTTTTCGTTCATTACCAATGTGTTCATCCAATAATTGGGTTTGTGCCTTTAATTTAACATTTACGTCATTTTGTGCATCCCAAGGCTAATTCTAATCACTTTTCGTTCTTATGGAATGCAGTTGAGCCAATAATTTGTTTGTATCATTGGATGAACATTTACGTCATTTTGTGCATTCTAAGTCTTATTGTAATCACTTTTCGTTCTTAACCAATGTTGTTCATCCAATAAGTGCGTTTGTGTCATTATTTTCACATTTACTTAATTTTGTGCATCCCAATGCTTATTCTAATCACTTTTCGTTCTTTAGGAATGAAGTTCATCCAATAAGTGCGTTTGTGTCATTGGATGAACATTTACGTCATTTTGTGCATTCCAAGGCCTATTCTAATCACTTTTCGTTCTTAACCAATGTTGTTCATCCAATAAGTGCGTTTGTGTCATTAATTTAACATTTACGTCATTTTGTGCATCCCAAGGCTAATTCTAATCACTTTTCTTTCTTAACCAATGTTGTTCATCCAATAAGTATGTTTGTGTCATTGGATGAACATTTACGTCATTTTGGTGATCCCAAGGCTTATTCTAATCATTTTTCGTTCTTAAGGAATGAAGTTCATCCAATAAGTGCGTTTATGCCATTGGATGAACATTTACGTCATTTTGTGCATTCCAAGGCCTATTCTAATCACTTTTCGTTCTTTACCAATGTTGTTCATCCAATAAGTGCGTTTGTGTCATTAATTTAACATTTACGTCATTTTGTGCATCCCAAGGCTTATTCTAATCATTTTTCGTTCTTAAGGAATGAAGTTCATCCAATAAGTGTGTTTGTGTCATTAGATGAACATTTACGTCATTTTGTGCATTCCAAGGCTTATTCTAATCACATTCGATCTTTACCAGTGTTGTTCGTCCAATAATTGCGTTTGTGTCATTAATTTAACAGTTACGTCATTGTGTGCAACCCAAGGCTAATTCTAATAACTTTTTGTTCTTAAGGAACGTTGTTCATCGAATAAGTGCGTTTGTGTCATTGGATGAACATTTACGTCATTTTGTGCATCCCAAAGCTTATTCTTATCACTTTTCGTTCTTAAGGAATGTAGTTCATCCAATAATTGCATTTGTGTCGTTGGATGAACAGTTACATCATATTTTGCATCCCAAGACTTATTCTAATCACTTTTCTTTCATTATCAATGTTGTTCATCCAATAAGTGCGTTTGTGTCATTAATTTAACATTTACGTCATTTTGTGCATCCCAAGGCTAATTCTAATCACTTTTCATTCTTAAGGAACGTAGTTCATCGAATAAATGCGTATGCATCATTAAATCAACATTTACGTCATTTTGTGCATCCCAAGACTTATTCTAATCACTTTTCGTTCTTAAGGAACGTAGTTCATCGAATAAATGCGTATGCGTCATTAAATCAACATTTACGTAATTCTGTGCATCCCAAGGCTTATTCTAATCACTTTTCGTTCTTAAGGAATGTAATTCATCCAATAATTGCGTTTGTGTCATTGGATTAACATTTACGTCATATTGTGCATCACAAGACTTACTCTAATCACTTTTCGTTCATTACCAATGTGTTCATCCAATAATTGCATTTGTGTCTTTAATTTAACATTTACGTCATTTTGTGCATCCCAAGGCTAATTCTAATCACTTTTCGTTCTTATGGAATGCAGTTGAGCCAATAATTGTGTTTGTATCATTGGATGAACATTTACGTCATTTTGTGCATTCTAAGTCTTATTGTAATCACTTTTCGTTCTTAACCAATGTTGTTCATCCAATAAGTGCGTTTGTGTCATTATTTTCACATTTACTTAATTTTGTGCATCCCAATGCTTATTCTAATCACTTTTCGTTCTTTAGGAATGAAGTTCATCCAATAAGTGCGTTTGTGTCATTGGATGAACATTTACGTCATTTTGTGCATTCCAAGGCCTATTCTAATCACTTTTCGTTCTTAACCAATGTTGTTCATCCAATAAGTGCGTTTGTGTCATTAATTTAACATTTACGTCATTTTGTGCATCCCAAGGCTAATTCTAATCACTTTTCTTTCTTAACCAATGTTGTTCATCCAATAAGTATGTTTGTGTCATTGGATGAACATTTACGTCATTTTGGTGATCCCAAGGCTTATTCTAATCATTTTTCGTTCTTAAGGAATGAAGTTCATCCAATAAGTGTGTTTGTGTCATTGGATGAACAATTACGTCATTTTCTGCATTCCAAGGCTTATTCTAATCACTTTTCGATCTTTACCAGTGTTGTTCGTCCAATAATTGCGTTTGTGTCATTAATTTAACATTTACGTAATTTTGTGCATCCCAAGGCTAATTCTAATAACTTTTTGTTCTTAAGGAACGTTGTTCATCGAATAAGTGCGTTTGTGTCATTGGATGAACATTTACGTCATTTTGTGCATCCCAAAGCTTATTCTTATCCCTTTTCGTTCTTAAGGAATGTAGTTCATCCAATAATTGCATTTGTGTCGTTGGATGAACAGTTACATCATATTTTGCATCCCAAGACTTATTCTAATCACTTTTCTTTCATTATCAATGTTGTTCATCCAATAAGTGCGTTTGTGTCATTAAATCAACATTTACGTCATTTTGTGCATCCCAAGGCTTATTCTAATCACTTTTCGTTCTTAAGGAACGTAGTTCATCGAATAAATGCGTATGCGTCATTAAATCAACATTTACGTAATTCTGTGCATCCCAAGGCTTATTCTAATCACTTTTCGTTCTTAAGGAATGTAATTCATCCAATAATTGCGTTTGTGTCATTGGATTAACATTTACGTCATATTGTGCATCACAAGACTTATTATAATCACTTTTCGTTCATTACCAATGTGTTCATCCAATAATTGGGTTTGTGCCTTTAATTTAACATTTACGTCATTTTGTGCATCCCAAGGCTAATTCTAATCACTTTTCGTTCTTATGGAATGCAGTTGAGCCAATAATTTGTTTGTATCATTGGATGAACATTTACGTCATTTTGTGCATTCTAAGTCTTATTGTAATCACTTTTCGTTCTTAACCAATGTTGTTCATCCAATAAGTGCGTTTGTGTCATTATTTTCACATTTACTTAATTTTGTGCATCCCAATGCTTATTCTAATCACTTTTCGTTCTTTAGGAATGAAGTTCATCCAATAAGTGCGTTTGTGTCATTGGATGAACATTTACGTCATTTTGTGCATTCCAAGGCCTATTCTAATCACTTTTCGTTCTTAACCAATGTTGTTCATCCAATAAGTGCGTTTGTGTCATTAATTTAACATTTACGTCATTTTGTGCATCCCAAGGCTAATTCTAATCACTTTTCTTTCTTAACCAATGTTGTTCATCCAATAAGTATGTTTGTGTCATTGGATGAACATTTACGTCATTTTGGTGATCCCAAGGCTTATTCTAATCATTTTTCGTTCTTAAGGAATGAAGTTCATCCAATAAGTGTGTTTGTGTCATTGGATGAACAATTACGTCATTTTCTGCATTCCAAGGCTTATTCTAATCACTTTTCGATCTTTACCAGTGTTGTTCGTCCAATAATTGCGTTTGTGTCATTAATTTAACATTTACGTAATTTTGTGCATCCCAAGGCTAATTCTAATAACTTTTTGTTCTTAAGGAACGTTGTTCATCGAATAAGTGCGTTTGTGTCATTGGATGAACATTTACGTCATTTTGTGCATCCCAAAGCTTATTCTTATCCCTTTTCGTTCTTAAGGAATGTAGTTCATCCAATAATTGCATTTGTGTCGTTGGATGAACAGTTACATCATATTTTGCATCCCAAGACTTATTCTAATCACTTTTCTTTCATTATCAATGTTGTTCATCCAATAAGTGCGTTTGTGTCATTAAATCAACATTTACGTCATTTTGTGCATCCCAAGGCTTATTCTAATCACTTTTCGTTCTTAAGGAACGTAGTTCATCGAATAAATGCGTATGCGTCATTAAATCAACATTTACGTAATTCTGTGCATCCCAAGGCTTATTCTAATCACTTGTCGTTCTTAAGGAATGTAATTCATCCAATAATTGCGTTTGTGTCATTGGATTAACATTTACGTCATATTGTGCATCACAAGAATTATTCTAATCACTTTTCGTTCATTACCAATGTGTTCATCCAATAATTGCATTTGTGCCTTTAATTTAACATTTATGTCATTTTGTGCATCCCAAGGCTAATTCTAATCACTTTTCGTTCTTATGGAATGCAGTTGAGCCAATAATTGTGTTTGTATCATTGGATGAACATTTACGTCATTTTGTGCATTCTAAGTCTTATTGTAATCACTTTTCGTTCTTAACCAATGTTGTTCATCCAATAAGTGCGTTTGTGTCATTATTTTCACATTTACTTAATTTTGTGCATCCCAATGCTTATTCTAATCACTTTTCGTTCTTTAGGAATGAAGTTCATCCAATAAGTGCGTTTGTGTCATTGGATGAACATTTACGTCATTTTGTGCATTCCAAGGCCTATTCTAATCACTTTTCGTTCTTAACCAATGTTGTTCATCCAATAAGTGCGTTTGTGTCATTAATTTAACATTTACGTCATTTTGTGCATCCCAAGGCTAATTCTAATCACTTTTCTTTCTTAACCAATGTTGTTCATCCAATAAGTATGTTTGTGTCATTGGATGAACATTTACGTCATTTTGGTGATCCCAAGGCTTATTCTAATCATTTTTCGTTCTTAAGGAATGAAGTTCATCCAATAAGTGTGTTTGTGTCATTGGATGAACAATTACGTCATTTTCTGCATTCCAAGGCTTATTCTAATCACTTTTCGATCTTTACCAGTGTTGTTCGTCCAATAATTGCGTTTGTGTCATTAATTTAACATTTACGTAATTTTGTGCATCCCAAGGCTAATTCTAATAACTTTTTGTTCTTAAGGAACGTTGTTCATCGAATAAGTGCGTTTGTGTCATTGGATGAACATTTACGTCATTTTGTGCATCCCAAAGCTTATTCTTATCCCTTTTCGTTCTTAAGGAATGTAGTTCATCCAATAATTGCATTTGTGTCGTTGGATGAACAGTTACATCATATTTTGCATCCCAAGACTTATTCTAATCACTTTTCTTTCATTATCAATGTTGTTCATCCAATAAGTGCGTTTGTGTCATTAAATCAACATTTACGTCATTTTGTGCATCCCAAGGCTTATTCTAATCACTTTTCGTTCTTAAGGAACGTAGTTCATCGAATAAATGCGTATGCGTCATTAAATCAACATTTACGTAATTCTGTGCATCCCAAGGCTTATTCTAATCACTTTTCGTTCTTAAGGAATGTAATTCATCCAATAATTGCGTTTGTGTCATTGGATTAACATTTACGTCATATTGTGCATCACAAGACTTATTATAATCACTTTTCGTTCATTACCAATGTGTTCATCCAATAATTGGGTTTGTGCCTTTAATTTAACATTTACGTCATTTTGTGCATCCCAAGGCTAATTCTAATCACTTTTCGTTCTTATGGAATGCAGTTGAGCCAATAATTTGTTTGTATCATTGGATGAACATTTACGTCATTTTGTGCATTCTAAGTCTTATTGTAATCACTTTTCGTTCTTAACCAATGTTGTTCATCCAATAAGTGCGTTTGTGTCATTATTTTCACATTTACTTAATTTTGTGCATCCCAATGCTTATTCTAATCACTTTTCGTTCTTTAGGAATGAAGTTCATCCAATAAGTGCGTTTGTGTCATTGGATGAACATTTACGTCATTTTGTGCATTCCAAGGCCTATTCTAATCACTTTTCGTTCTTAACCAATGTTGTTCATCCAATAAGTGCGTTTGTGTCATTAATTTAACATTTACGTCATTTTGTGCATCCCAAGGCTAATTCTAATCACTTTTCTTTCTTAACCAATGTTGTTCATCCAATAAGTATGTTTGTGTCATTGGATGAACATTTACGTCATTTTGGTGATCCCAAGGCTTATTCTAATCATTTTTCGTTCTTAAGGAATGAAGTTCATCCAATAAGTGTGTTTGTGTCATTGGATGAACAATTACGTCATTTTCTGCATTCCAAGGCTTATTCTAATCACTTTTCGATCTTTACCAGTGTTGTTCGTCCAATAATTGCGTTTGTGTCATTAATTTAACATTTACGTAATTTTGTGCATCCCAAGGCTAATTCTAATAACTTTTTGTTCTTAAGGAACGTTGTTCATCGAATAAGTGCGTTTGTGTCATTGGATGAACATTTACGTCATTTTGTGCATCCCAAAGCTTATTCTTATCCCTTTTCGTTCTTAAGGAATGTAGTTCATCCAATAATTGCATTTGTGTCGTTGGATGAACAGTTACATCATATTTTGCATCCCAAGACTTATTCTAATCACTTTTCTTTCATTATCAATGTTGTTCATCCAATAAGTGCGTTTGTGTCATTAAATCAACATTTACGTCATTTTGTGCATCCCAAGGCTTATTCTAATCACTTTTCGTTCTTAAGGAACGTA
>JBBPBO010001984.1:41831786-41858968 GCA_037974295.1 Cicer cuneatum | reverse complement strand
GTCATTTTGTGCATTCTAAGTCTTATTGTAATCACTTTTCGTTCTTAACCAATGTTGTTCATCCAATAAGTGCGTTTGTGTCATTATTTTCACATTTACTTAATTTTGTGCATCCCAATGCTTATTCTAATCACTTTTCGTTCTTTAGGAATGAAGTTCATCCAATAAGTGCGTTTGTGTCATTGGATGAACATTTACGTCATTTTGTGCATTCCAAGGCCTATTCTAATCACTTTTCGTTCTTTACCAATGTTGTTCATCCAATAAGTGCGTTTGTGTCATTAATTTAACATTTACGTCATTTTGTGCATCCCAAGGCTAATTTTAATCACTTTTCGTTCTTAAGGAATACAGTTCATCTAATAAGTGCGTTTGTGTCATTAAATTAACATTTACGTCATTTTGTGCATCCCAAGGCTAATTCTAATCACTTTTCCTTCTTAACCAATGTTGTTCATCCAATAAGTGCGTTTGTGTCATTGGATGAACATTTACGTCATTTTGGTGATCCCAAGGCTTATTCTAATCATTTTTCGTTCATAAGGAATGAAGTTCATCCAATAAGTGCGTTTATGCCATTGGATGAACATTTACGTCATTTTCTGCATTCCAAGGCCTATTCTAATCACTTTTCGTTCTTGACCAATGTTGTTCATCCAATAAGTGCGTTCGTGTCATTAATTTAACATTTACGTCATTTTGTGCATCCCAAGGCTAATTCTAATCACTTTTCTTTCATAACCAATGTTGTTCATCCAATAAGTGCGTTTGTGTCATTAATTTAACATGTACGCCATTTTGTGCATTCCAAGGCCTATTTTAATCACTTTTCGTTCTTTACCAATGTTGTTCATCCAATAAGTGCGTTTGTGTCATTAATTTAACATTTACGTCATTTTGTGCATCCCAAGGCTAATTCTAATCACTTTTCGTTCTTAAGGAATGAAGTTCATCTAATAAGTGCGTTTGTGTCATTAAATTAACATTTACGTCATTTTGTGCATTCCAAGTCTTATTCTAATCACTTTTCGTTCTTAACCAATGTTGTTCATCCAAAAAGTGCGTTTCTGTCATTATTTTCACATTTCCTTAATTTTGTGCATCCCAATGCTTATTCTAATCACTTTTCGTTCTTTAGGAATGAAGTTCATCCAATAAGTGCGTTTGTGTCATTGGATGAACATTTACGTCATTTTGTGCATTCCAAGGCCTATTCTAATCACTTTTCGTTCTTTACCAATGTTGTTCATCCAATAAGTGCGTTTGTGTCATTAATTTAACATTTACGTCATTTTGTGCATCCCAAGGCTTATTCTAATCATTTTTCGTTCTTAAGGAATGAAGTTCATCCAATAAGTGTGTTTGTGTCATTAGATGAACATTTACGTCATTTTGTGCATTCCAAGGCTTATTCTAATCACATTCGATCTTTACCAGTGTTGTTCGTCCAATAATTGCGTTTGTGTCATTAATTTAACAGTTACGTCATTGTGTGCAACCCAAGGCTAATTCTAATAACTTTTTGTTCTTAAGGAACGTTGTTCATCGAATAAGTGCGTTTGTGTCATTGGATGAACATTTACGTCATTTTGTGCATCCCAAAGCTTATTCTTATCACTTTTCGTTCTTAAGGAATGTAGTTCATCCAATAATTGCATTTGTGTCGTTGGATGAACAGTTACATCATATTTTGCATCCCAAGACTTATTCTAATCACTTTTCTTTCATTATCAATGTTGTTCATCCAATAAGTGCGTTTGTGTCATTAATTTAACATTTACGTCATTTTGTGCATCCCAAGGCTAATTCTAATCACTTTTCATTCTTAAGGAACGTAGTTCATCGAATAAATGCGTATGCATCATTAAATCAACATTTACGTCATTTTGTGCATCCCAAGACTTATTCTAATCACTTTTCGTTCTTAAGGAACGTAGTTCATCGAATAAATGCGTATGCGTCATTAAATCAACATTTACGTAATTCTGTGCATCCCAAGGCTTATTCTAATCACTTTTCGTTCTTAAGGAATGTAATTCATCCAATAATTGCGTTTGTGTCATTGGATTAACATTTACGTCATATTGTGCATCACAAGACTTATTATAATCACTTTTCGTTCATTACCAATGTGTTCATCCAATAATTGGGTTTGTGCCTTTAATTTAACATTTACGTCATTTTGTGCATCCCAAGGCTAATTCTAATCACTTTTCGTTCTTATGGAATGCAGTTGAGCCAATAATTTGTTTGTATCATTGGATGAACATTTACGTCATTTTGTGCATTCTAAGTCTTATTGTAATCACTTTTCGTTCTTAACCAATGTTGTTCATCCAATAAGTGCGTTTGTGTCATTATTTTCACATTTACTTAATTTTGTGCATCCCAATGCTTATTCTAATCACTTTTCGTTCTTTAGGAATGAAGTTCATCCAATAAGTGCGTTTGTGTCATTGGATGAACATTTACGTCATTTTGTGCATTCCAAGGCCTATTCTAATCACTTTTCGTTCTTAACCAATGTTGTTCATCCAATAAGTGCGTTTGTGTCATTAATTTAACATTTACGTCATTTTGTGCATCCCAAGGCTAATTCTAATCACTTTTCTTTCTTAACCAATGTTGTTCATCCAATAAGTATGTTTGTGTCATTGGATGAACATTTACGTCATTTTGGTGATCCCAAGGCTTATTCTAATCATTTTTCGTTCTTAAGGAATGAAGTTCATCCAATAAGTGTGTTTGTGTCATTGGATGAACAATTACGTCATTTTCTGCATTCCAAGGCTTATTCTAATCACTTTTCGATCATTACCAGTGTTGTTCGTCCAATAATTGCGTTTGTGTCATTAATTTAACATTTACGTAATTTTGTGCATCCCAAGGCTAATTCTAATAACTTTTTGTTCTTAAGGAACGTTGTTCATCGAATAAGTGCGTTTGTGTCATTGGATGAACATTTACGTCATTTTGTGCATCCCAAAGCTTATTCTTATCCCTTTTCGTTCTTAGGGAATGTAGTTCATCCAATAATTGCATTTGTGTCGTTGGATGAACAGTTACATCATATTTTGCATCCCAAGACTTATTCTAATCACTTTTCTTTCATTATCAATGTTGTTCATCCAATAAGTGCGTTTGTGTCATTAATTTAACATTTACGTCATTTTGTGCATCCCAAGGCTAATTCTAATCACTTTTCGTTCTTAAGGAACGTAGTTCATCGAATAAATGCGTATGCGTCATTAAATCAACATTTACGTCATTTTGTGCATCCCAAGGCTTATTCTAATCACTTTTCGTTCTTAAGGAACGTAGTTCATCGAATAAATGCGTATGCGTCATTAAATCAACATTTACGTAATTCTGTGCATCCCAAGGCTTATTCTAATCACTTTTCGTTCTTAAGGAATGTAATTCATCCAATAATTGCGTTTGTGTCATTGGATTAACATTTACGTCATATTGTGCATCACAAGACTTATTATAATCACTTTTCGTTCATTACCAATGTGTTCATCCAATAATTGGGTTTGTGCCTTTAATTTAACATTTACGTCATTTTGTGCATCCCAAGGCTAATTCTAATCACTTTTCGTTCTTATGGAATGCAGTTGAGCCAATAATTTGTTTGTATCATTGGATGAACATTTACGTCATTTTGTGCATTCTAAGTCTTATTGTAATCACTTTTCGTTCTTAACCAATGTTGTTCATCCAATAAGTGCGTTTGTGTCATTATTTTCACATTTACTTAATTTTGTGCATCCCAATGCTTATTCTAATCACTTTTCGTTCTTTAGGAATGAAGTTCATCCAATAAGTGCGTTTGTGTCATTGGATGAACATTTACGTCATTTTGTGCATTCCAAGGCCTATTCTAATCACTTTTCGTTCTTAACCAATGTTGTTCATCCAATAAGTGCGTTTGTGTCATTAATTTAACATTTACGTCATTTTGTGCATCCCAAGGCTAATTCTAATCACTTTTCTTTCTTAACCAATGTTGTTCATCCAATAAGTATGTTTGTGTCATTGGATGAACATTTACGTCATTTTGGTGATCCCAAGGCTTATTCTAATCATTTTTCGTTCTTAAGGAATGAAGTTCATCCAATAAGTGTGTTTGTGTCATTGGATGAACAATTACGTCATTTTCTGCATTCCAAGGCTTATTCTAATCACTTTTCGATCTTTACCAGTGTTGTTCGTCCAATAATTGCGTTTGTGTCATTAATTTAACATTTACTTAATTTTGTGCATCCCAAGGCTAATTCTAATAACTTTTTGTTCTTAAGGAACGTTGTTCATCGAATAAGTGCGTTTGTGTCATTGGATGAACATTTACGTCATTTTGTGCATCCCAAAGCTTATTCTTATCCCTTTTCGTTCTTAAGGAATGTAGTTCATCCAATAATTGCATTTGTGTCGTTGGATGAACAGTTACATCATATTTTGCATCCCAAGACTTATTCTAATCACTTTTCTTTCATTATCAATGTTGTTCATCCAATAAGTGCGTTTGTGTCATTAAATCAACATTTACGTCATTTTGTGCATCCCAAGGCTTATTCTAATCACTTTTCGTTCTTAAGGAACGTAGTTCATCGAATAAATGCGTATGCGTCATTAAATCAACATTTACGTAATTCTGTGCATCCCAAGGCTTATTCTAATCACTTTTCGTTCTTAAGGAATGTAATTCATCCAATAATTGCGTTTGTGTCATTGGATTAACATTTACGTCATATTGTGCATCACAAGACTTATTATAATCACTTTTCGTTCATTACCAATGTGTTCATCCAATAATTGGGTTTGTGCCTTTAATTTAACATTTACGTCATTTTGTGCATCCCAAGGCTAATTCTAATCACTTTTCGTTCTTATGGAATGCAGTTGAGCCAATAATTTGTTTGTATCATTGGATGAACATTTACGTCATTTTGTGCATTCTAAGTCTTATTGTAATCACTTTTCGTTCTTAACCAATGTTGTTCATCCAATAAGTGCGTTTGTGTCATTATTTTCACATTTACTTAATTTTGTGCATCCCAATGCTTATTCTAATCACTTTTCGTTCTTTAGGAATGAAGTTCATCCAATAAGTGCGTTTGTGTCATTGGATGAACATTTACGTCATTTTGTGCATTCCAAGGCCTATTCTAATCACTTTTCGTTCTTAACCAATGTTGTTCATCCAATAAGTGCGTTTGTGTCATTAATTTAACATTTACGTCATTTTGTGCATCCCAAGGCTAATTCTAATCACTTTTCTTTCTTAACCAATGTTGTTCATCCAATAAGTATGTTTGTGTCATTGGATGAACATTTACGTCATTTTGGTGATCCCAAGGCTTATTCTAATCATTTTTCGTTCTTAAGGAATGAAGTTCATCCAATAAGTGTGTTTGTGTCATTGGATGAACAATTACGTCATTTTCTGCATTCCAAGGCTTATTCTAATCACTTTTCGATCTTTACCAGTGTTGTTCGTCCAATAATTGCGTTTGTGTCATTAATTTAACATTTACGTAATTTTGTGCATCCCAAGGCTAATTCTAATAACTTTTTGTTCTTAAGGAACGTTGTTCATCGAATAAGTGCGTTTGTGTCATTGGATGAACATTTACGTCATTTTGTGCATCCCAAAGCTTATTCTTATCCCTTTTCGTTCTTAAGGAATGTAGTTCATCCAATAATTGCATTTGTGTCGTTGGATGAACAGTTACATCATATTTTGCATCCCAAGACTTATTCTAATCACTTTTCTTTCATTATCAATGTTGTTCATCCAATAAGTGCGTTTGTGTCATTAAATCAACATTTACGTCATTTTGTGCATCCCAAGGCTTATTCTAATCACTTTTCGTTCTTAAGGAACGTAGTTCATCGAATAAATGCGTATGCGTCATTAAATCAACATTTACGTAATTCTGTGCATCCCAAGGCTTATTCTAATCACTTGTCGTTCTTAAGGAATGTAATTCATCCAATAATTGCGTTTGTGTCATTGGATTAACATTTACGTCATATTGTGCATCACAAGAATTATTCTAATCACTTTTCGTTCATTACCAATGTGTTCATCCAATAATTGCATTTGTGCCTTTAATTTAACATTTATGTCATTTTGTGCATCCCAAGGCTAATTCTAATCACTTTTCGTTCTTATGGAATGCAGTTGAGCCAATAATTGTGTTTGTATCATTGGATGAACATTTACGTCATTTTGTGCATTCTAAGTCTTATTGTAATCACTTTTCGTTCTTAACCAATGTTGTTCATCCAATAAGTGCGTTTGTGTCATTATTTTCACATTTACTTAATTTTGTGCATCCCAATGCTTATTCTAATCACTTTTCGTTCTTTAGGAATGAAGTTCATCCAATAAGTGCGTTTGTGTCATTGGATGAACATTTACGTCATTTTGTGCATTCCAAGGCCTATTCTAATCACTTTTCGTTCTTAACCAATGTTGTTCATCCAATAAGTGCGTTTGTGTCATTAATTTAACATTTACGTCATTTTGTGCATCCCAAGGCTAATTCTAATCACTTTTCTTTCTTAACCAATGTTGTTCATCCAATAAGTATGTTTGTGTCATTGGATGAACATTTACGTCATTTTGGTGATCCCAAGGCTTATTCTAATCATTTTTCGTTCTTAAGGAATGAAGTTCATCCAATAAGTGTGTTTGTGTCATTGGATGAACAATTACGTCATTTTCTGCATTCCAAGGCTTATTCTAATCACTTTTCGATCTTTACCAGTGTTGTTCGTCCAATAATTGCGTTTGTGTCATTAATTTAACATTTACGTAATTTTGTGCATCCCAAGGCTAATTCTAATAACTTTTTGTTCTTAAGGAACGTTGTTCATCGAATAAGTGCGTTTGTGTCATTGGATGAACATTTACGTCATTTTGTGCATCCCAAAGCTTATTCTTATCCCTTTTCGTTCTTAAGGAATGTAGTTCATCCAATAATTGCATTTGTGTCGTTGGATGAACAGTTACATCATATTTTGCATCCCAAGACTTATTCTAATCACTTTTCTTTCATTATCAATGTTGTTCATCCAATAAGTGCGTTTGTGTCATTAAATCAACATTTACGTCATTTTGTGCATCCCAAGGCTTATTCTAATCACTTTTCGTTCTTAAGGAACGTAGTTCATCGAATAAATGCGTATGCGTCATTAAATCAACATTTACGTAATTCTGTGCATCCCAAGGCTTATTCTAATCACTTTTCGTTCTTAAGGAATGTAATTCATCCAATAATTGCGTTTGTGTCATTGGATTAACATTTACGTCATATTGTGCATCACAAGACTTATTATAATCACTTTTCGTTCATTACCAATGTGTTCATCCAATAATTGGGTTTGTGCCTTTAATTTAACATTTACGTCATTTTGTGCATCCCAAGGCTAATTCTAATCACTTTTCGTTCTTATGGAATGCAGTTGAGCCAATAATTTGTTTGTATCATTGGATGAACATTTACGTCATTTTGTGCATTCTAAGTCTTATTGTAATCACTTTTCGTTCTTAACCAATGTTGTTCATCCAATAAGTGCGTTTGTGTCATTATTTTCACATTTACTTAATTTTGTGCATCCCAATGCTTATTCTAATCACTTTTCGTTCTTTAGGAATGAAGTTCATCCAATAAGTGCGTTTGTGTCATTGGATGAACATTTACGTCATTTTGTGCATTCCAAGGCCTATTCTAATCACTTTTCGTTCTTAACCAATGTTGTTCATCCAATAAGTGCGTTTGTGTCATTAATTTAACATTTACGTCATTTTGTGCATCCCAAGGCTAATTCTAATCACTTTTCTTTCTTAACCAATGTTGTTCATCCAATAAGTATGTTTGTGTCATTGGATGAACATTTACGTCATTTTGGTGATCCCAAGGCTTATTCTAATCATTTTTCGTTCTTAAGGAATGAAGTTCATCCAATAAGTGTGTTTGTGTCATTGGATGAACAATTACGTCATTTTCTGCATTCCAAGGCTTATTCTAATCACTTTTCGATCATTACCAGTGTTGTTCGTCCAATAATTGCGTTTGTGTCATTAATTTAACATTTACGTAATTTTGTGCATCCCAAGGCTAATTCTAATAACTTTTTGTTCTTAAGGAACGTTGTTCATCGAATAAGTGCGTTTGTGTCATTGGATGAACATTTACGTCATTTTGTGCATCCCAAAGCTTATTCTTATCCCTTTTCGTTCTTAGGGAATGTAGTTCATCCAATAATTGCATTTGTGTCGTTGGATGAACAGTTACATCATATTTTGCATCCCAAGACTTATTCTAATCACTTTTCTTTCATTATCAATGTTGTTCATCCAATAAGTGCGTTTGTGTCATTAATTTAACATTTACGTCATTTTGTGCATCCCAAGGCTAATTCTAATCACTTTTCGTTCTTAAGGAACGTAGTTCATCGAATAAATGCGTATGCGTCATTAAATCAACATTTACGTCATTTTGTGCATCCCAAGGATTATTCTAATCACTTTTCGTTCTTAAGGAACGTAGTTCATCGAATAAATGCGTATGCGTCATTAAATCAACATTTACGTAATTCTGTGCATCCCAAGGCTTATTCTAATCACTTGTCGTTCTTAAGGAATGTAATTCATCCAATAATTGCGTTTGTGTCATTGGATTAACATTTACGTCATATTGTGCATCACAAGAATTATTCTAATCACTTTTCGTTCATTACCAATGTGTTCATCCAATAATTGCATTTGTGCCTTTAATTTAACATTTACGTCATTTTGTGCATCCCAAGGCTAATTCTAATCACTTTTCGTTCTTATGGAATGCAGTTGAGCCAATAATTGTGTTTGTATCATTGGATGAACATTTACGTCATTTTGTGCATTCTAAGTCTTATTATAATCACTTTTCGTTCTTAACCAATATTGTTCATCCAATAAGTGCGTTTGTGTCATTATTTTCACATTTACTTAATTTTGTGCATCCCAATGCTTATTCTAATCACTTTTCGTTCTTTAGGAATGAAGTTCATCCAATAAGTGCGTTTGTGTCATTGGATGAACATTTACGTCATTTTGTGCATTCCAAGGCCTATTCTAATCACTTTTCGTTCTTAACCAATGTTGTTCATCCAATAAGTGCGTTTGTGTCATTAATTTAACATTTACGTCATTTTGTGCATCCCAAGGCTAATTCTAATCACTTTTCTTTCTTAACCTATGTTGTTCATCCAATAAGTATGTTTGTGTCATTGGATGAACATTTACGTCATTTTGGTAATCCCAAGGCTTATTCTAATCATTTTTCGTTCTTAAGGAATGAAGTTCATCCAATAAGTGTGTTTGTGTCATTGGATGAACAATTACGTCATTTTGTGCATTCCAAGGCTTATTCTAATCACTTTTCGATCTTTACCAGTGTTGTTCGTCCAATAATTGCGTTTGTGTCATTAATTTAACCTTTACGTCATTTTGTGCATCCCAAGGCTAATTCTAATCACTTTTCGTTCTTATGGAATGCAGTTGAGCCAATAATTGTGTTTGTATCATTGGATGAACATTTACGTCATTTTGTGCATTCTAAGTCGTATTGTAATCACTTTTCGTTCTTAACCAATGTTGTTCATCCAATAAGTGCGTTTGTGTCATTATTTTCACATTTACTTAATTTTGTGCATCCCAATGCTTATCCTAATCACTTTTCGTTCTTTAGGAATGAAGTTCATCCAATAAGTGCGTTTGTGTCATTGGATGAACATTTACGTCATTTTGTGCATTCCAAGGCCTATTCTAATCACTTTTCGTTCTTAACCAATGTTGTTCATCCAATAAGTGCGTTTGTGTCATTAATTTAACATTTACGTCATTTTGTGCATCCGAAGGCTAATTCTAATCACTTTTCTTTCTTAACCAATGTTGTTCATCCAATAAGTATGTTTGTGTCATTGGATGAACATTTACGTCATTTTGGTGATCCCCAGGCTTATTCTAATCATTTTTCGTTCTTAAGGAATGAAGTTCATCCAATAAGTGTGTTTGTGTCATTGGATGAACATTTACGTCATTTTGTGCATTCCAAGGCTTATTCTAATCACTTTCGATCTTTACCAGTGTTGTTCGTCCAATAATTGCGTTTGTGTCATTAATTTAACATTTACGTCATTTTGTGCATCCCAAGGCTAATTCTAATAACTTTTTGTTCTTAAGGAACGTTGTTCATCGAATAAGTGCGTTTGTGTCATTGGATGAACATTTACGTCATTTTGTGCATCCCAAAGCTTATTCTTATCACTTTTCGTTCTTAAGGAATGTAGTTCATCCAATAATTGCATTTGTGTCGTTGGATGAACAGTTACATCATATTTTGCATCCCAAGACTTATTCTAATCACTTTTCTTTCATTATCAATGTTGTTAATCCAATAAGTGCTTTTGTGTCATTAGTTTAACATTTACGTCATTTTGTGCATCCCAAGGCTAATTCTAATCACTTTTCGTTCTTAAGGAATGAAGTTCATCTAATAAATGCGTTTGAGTCATTAAATTAACATTTACGTCATTTTCTGCATCCCAAGGCTAATTCTAATCACTTTTCTTTCTTAACCAATGTTGTTCATCCAATAAGTATGTTTGTGTCATTGGATGAACATTTATGTCATTTTGGTGATCCCAAGACTTATTCTAATCACTTTTCTTTCATTATCAATGTTGTTAATCCAATAAGTGCTTTTGTGTCATTAATTTAACATTTACGTAATTCTGTGCATCCCAAGGCTTATTCTAATCACTTTTCGTTCTTAAGGAATGTAATTCATCCAATAATTGCGTTTGTGTCATTGGATTAACATTTACGTCATATTGTGCATCACAAGACTTATTCTAATCACTTTTCGTTCATTACCAATGTGTTCATCCAATAATTGCATTTGTGTCTTTAATTTAACATTTACGTCATTTTGTGCATCCCAAGGCTAATTCTAATCACTTTTAGTTCTTATGGAATGCAGTTGAGCCAATAATTGTGTTTGTATCATTGGATGAACATTTACGTCATTTTGTGCATTCTAAGTCTTATTGTAATCACTTTTCGTTATTAACCAATGTTGTTCATCCAATAAGTGCGTTTGTGTCATTTTTTTCACATTTACTTAATTTTGTGCATCCCAATGCTTATTCTAATCACTTTTCGTTCTTTCGGAATGAAGTTCATCCAATAAGTGCGTTTGTGTCATTGGATGAACATTTACGTCATTTTGTGCATCCCAAAGCTTATTCTTATCACTTTTCGTTCTTAAGGAATGTAGTTCATCCAATAATTGCATTTGTGTCGTTGGATGAACAATTACATCATATTTTGCATCCCAAGACTTATTCTAATCACTTTTCTTTTGATTATCAATGTTGTTAATCCAATAAGTGCGTTTGTGTCATTAATTTAACATTTACGTCATTTTGTGCATCCCAAACTAATTCTAATCACTTTTCGTTCTTAAGGAACGTAGTTCATCGAATAAATGCATATGCGTCATTAAACCAACATTTACGTCATTTTGTGCATCCCAAGGCTTATTCTAATCACTTTTCGTTCTTAAGGAACGTAGTTCATCGAATAAATGCGTATGCGTCATTAAATCAACATTTACGTAATTCTTTGCATCCCAAGGCTTATTCTAATCACTTTTCGTTCTTAAGGAACGTAGTTCATCGAATAAATGCGTATGCGTCATTAAATCAACATTTACGTAATTCTTTGCATCCCAAGGCTTATTCTAATCACTTTTCGTTCTTAAGGAATGTTATTCATCCAATAATTGCGTTTGTGTCATTGGATTAACATTTACGTCATATTGTGCATCACAAGACTTATTCTAATCACTTTTCGTTCATTACCAATGTGTTCATCCAATAATTGCATTTGTGTCTTTAATTTAACATTTACGTCATTTTGTGCATCCCAAGGCTTATTCTAATCACTTTTCGTACTTATGGAATGCAGTTGAGCCAATAATTGTGTTTGTATCATTGGATGAACATTTACGTCATTTTGTGCATTCTAAGTCTTATTGTAATGACTTTTCGTTCTTAACCAATGTTGTTCATCCAATAAGTGCGTTTGTGTCATTATTTTCACATTTACTTAATTTTGTGCATCCCAATGCTTATTCTAATCACTTTTCGTTCTTTAGGAATGAAGTTCATCCAATAAGTGCGTTTGTGTCATTGGATGAACATTTACGTCATTTTGTGCATTCCAAGGCCTATTCTAATCACTTTTCGTTCTTTACCAATGTTGTTCATCCAATAAGTGCGTTTGTGTCATTAATTTAACATTTACGTCATTTTGTGCATCCCAAGGCTAATTTTAATCACTTTTCGTTCTTAAGGAATACAGTTCATCTAATAAGTGCGTTTGTGTCATTAAATTAACATTTACGTCATTTTGTGCATCCCAAGGCTAATTCTAATCACTTTTCCTTCTTAACCAATGTTGTTCATCCAATAAGTGCGTTTGTGTCATTGGATGAACATTTACGTCATTTTGGTGATCCCAAGGCTTATTCTAATCATTTTTCGTTCATAAGGAATGAAGTTCATCCAATAAGTGCGTTTATGCCATTGGATGAACATTTACGTCATTTTCTGCATTCCAAGGCCTATTCTAATCACTTTTCGTTCTTGACCAATGTTGTTCATCCAATAAGTGCGTTCGTGTCATTAATTTAACATTTACGTCATTTTGTGCATCCCAAGGCTAATTCTAATCACTTTTCTTTCATAACCAATGTTGTTCATCCAATAAGTGCGTTTGTGTCATTAATTTAACATGTACGCCATTTTGTGCATTCCAAGGCCTATTTTAATCACTTTTCGTTCTTTACCAATGTTGTTCATCCAATAAGTGCGTTTGTGTCATTAATTTAACATTTACGTCATTTTGTGCATCCCAAGGCTAATTCTAATCACTTTTCGTTCTTAAGGAATGAAGTTCATCTAATAAGTGCGTTTGTGTCATTAAATTAACATTTACGTCATTTTGTGCATTCCAAGTCTTATTCTAATCACTTTTCGTTCTTAACCAATGTTGTTCATCCAAAAAGTGCGTTTCTGTCATTATTTTCACATTTCCTTAATTTTGTGCATCCCAATGCTTATTCTAATCACTTTTCGTTCTTTAGGAATGAAGTTCATCCAATAAGTGCGTTTGTGTCATTGGATGAACATTTACGTCATTTTGTGCATTCCAAGGCCTATTCTAATCACTTTTCGTTCTTTACCAATGTTGTTCATCCAATAAGTGCGTTTGTGTCATTAATTTAACATTTACGTCATTTTGTGCATCCCAAGGCTTATTCTAATCATTTTTCGTTCTTAAGGAATGAAGTTCATCCAATAAGTGTGTTTGTGTCATTGGATGAACATTTACGTCATTTTGTGCATTCCAAGGCTTATTCTAATCACTTTCGATCTTTACCAGTGTTGTTCGTCCAATAATTGCGTTTGTGTCATTAATTTAACATTTACGTCATTTTGTGCATCCCAAGGCTAATTCTAATAACTTTTTGTTCTTAAGGAACGTTGTTCATCGAATAAGTGCGTTTGTGTCATTGGATGAACATTTACGTCATTTTGTGCATCCCAAAGCTTATTCTTATCACTTTTCATTCTTAAGGAATGTAGTTCATCCAATAATTGCATTTGTGTCGTTGGATGAACAGTTACATCATATTTTGCATCCCAAGACTTATTCTAATCACTTTTCTTTCATTATCAATGTTGTTCATTCAATAAGTGCGTTTGTGTCATTAATTTAACATTTACGTCATTTTGTGCATCCCAAGGCTAATTCTAATCACTTTTCATTCTTAAGGAACGTAGTTCATCGAATAAATGCGTATGCATCATTAAATCAACATTTACGTCATTTTGTGCATCCCAAGACTTATTCTAATCACTTTTCGTTCTTAAGGAACGTAGTTCATCGAATAAATGCGTATGCGTCATTAAATCAACATTTACGTAATTCTGTGCATCCCAAGGCTTATTCTAATCACTTTTCGTTCTTAAGGAATGTAATTCATCCAATAATTGCGTTTGTGTCATTGGATTAACATTTACGTCATATTGTGCATCACAAGACTTATTCTAATCACTTTTCGTTCATTACGAATGTGTTCATCCAATAATTGCATTTGTGTCTTTAATTTAACATTTACGTCATTTTGTGCATCCCAAGGCTAATTCTAATCACTTTTCGTTCTTATGGAATGCAGTTGAGCCAATAATTGTGTTTGTATCATTGGATGAACATTTACGTCATTTTGTGCATTCTAAGTCTTATTGTAATCACTTTTCGTTATTAACCAATGTTGTTCATCCAATAAGTGCGTTTGTGTCATTTTTTTCACATTTACTTAATTTTGTGCATCCCAATGCTTATTCTAATCACTTTTCGTTCTTTAGGAATGAAGTTCATCAAATAAGTGCGTTTGTGTCATTGGATGAACATTTACGTCATTTTGTGCATCCCAAAGCTTATTCTTATCACTTTTCGTTCTTAAGGAATGTAGTTCATCCAATAATTGCATTTGTGTCGTTGGATGAACAGTTACATCATATTTTGCATCCCAAGACTTATTCTAATCACTTTTCTTTCATTATCAATGTTGTTAATCCAATAAGTGCGTTTGTGTCATTAATTTAACATTTACGTCATTTTGTGCATCCCAAACTAATTCTAATCACTTTTCGTTCTTAAGGAACGTAGTTCATCGAATAAATGCATATGCGTCATTAAACCAACATTTACGTCATTTTGTGCATCCCAAGGCTTATCCTAATCACTTTTCGTTCTTAAGGAATGTAATTCATCCAATAATTGCGTTTGTGTCATTGGATTAACATTTACGTCATATTGTGCATCCCAAGACTTATTCTAATCATTTTTCGTTCATTACCAATGTGTTCATCCAATAATTGCGTTTGTGTCATTAATTTAACATTTACGTCATTTTGTGCATCCCAAGGCTAATTCTAATCACTTTTCGTTCTTAAGGAACGTAGTTCATCGAATAAATGCGTATGCGTCATTAAATCAACATTTACGTCATTTTGTGCATCCCAAGGCTTATTCTAATTACTTTTCGTTCTTAAGGAACGTAGTTCATCGAATAAATACGTATGCGTCATTAAATCAACATTTACGTAATTCTTTGCATCCCAAGGCTTATTCTAATCACTTTTCGTTCTTAAGGAATGTAATTCATCCAATAATTGCGTTTGTGTCATTGGATTAACATTTACGTCATATTATGCATCGCAAGACTTATTCTAATCACTTTTCGTTCATTACCAATGTGTTCATCCAATAATTGCATTTGTGTCTTTAATTTAACATTTACGTCATTTTGTGCATCCCAAGGCTTATTCTAATCACTTTTCGTTCTTATGGAATGCAGTTGGGCCAATAATTGTGTTTGTATCATTGGATGAACATTTACGTCATTTTGTGCATTCTAAGTCTTATTGTAATCACTTTTCGTTCTTAACCAATGTTGTTCATCCAATAAGTGCGTTTGTGTCATTATTTTCACATTTACTTAATTTTGTGCATCCCAATGCTTATTCTAATCACTTTTCGTTCTTTAGGAATGAAGTTCATCCAATAAGTGCGTTTGTGTCATTGGATGAACATTTACGTCATTTTGTGCATTCCAAGGCCTATTCTAATCACTTTTCGTTCTTTACCAATGTTGTTCATCCAATAAGTGCGTTTGTGTCATTAATTTAACATTTACGTCATTTTGTGCATCCCAAGGCTAATTCTAATCACTTTTCGTTCTTAAGGAATGAAGTTCATCTAATAAGTGCGTTTGTGTCATTAAATTAACATTTACGTCATTTTGTGCATTCCAAGTCTTATTCTAATCACTTTTCGTTCTTAACCAATGTTGTTCATCCAAAAAGTGCGTTTGTGTCATTATTTTCACATTTCCTTAATTTTGTGCATCCCAATGCTTATTCTAATCACTTTTCGTTCTTTAGGAATGAAGTTCATCCAATAAGTGCGTTTGTGTCATTGGATGAACATTTACGTCATTTTGTGCATTCCAAGGCCTATTCTAATCACTTTTCGTTCTTTACCAATGTTGTTCATCCAATAAGTGCGTTTGTGTCATTAATTTAACATTTACGTCATTTTGTGCATCCCAAGGCTTATTCTAATCATTTTTCGTTCTTAAGGAATGAAGTTCATCCAATAAGTGTGTTTGTGTCATTAGATGAACATTTACGTCATTTTGTGCATTCCAAGGCTTATTCTAATCACTTTCGATCTTTACCAGTGTTGTTCGTCCAATAATTGCGTTTGTGTCATTAATTTAACATTTACGTCATTTTGTGCAACCCAAGGCTAATTCTAATAACTTTTTGTTCTTAAGGAACGTTGTTCATCGAATAAGTGCGTTTGTGTCATTGGATGAACATTTACGTCATTTTGTGCATCCCAAAGCTTATTCTTATCACTTTTCGTTCTTAAGGAATGTAGTTCATCCAATAATTGCATTTGTGTCGTTGGATGAACAGTTACATCATATTTTGCATCCCAAGACTTATTCTAATCACTTTTCTTTCATTATCAATGTTGTTAATCCAATAAGTGCGTTTGTGTCATTAATTTAACATTTACGTCATTTTGTGCATCCCAAACTAATTCTAATCACTTTTCGTTCTTAAGGAACGTAGTTCATCGAATAAATGCATATGCGTCATTAAACCAACATTTACGTCATTTTGTGCATCCCAAGGCTTATCCTAATCACTTTTCGTTCTTAAGGAATGTAATTCATCCAATAATTGCGTTTGTGTCATTGGATTAACATTTACGTCATATTGTGCATCCCAAGACTTATTCTAATCATTTTTCGTTCATTACCAATGTGTTCATCCAATAATTGCGTTTGTGTCATTAATTTAACATTTACGTCATTTTGTGCATCCCAAGGCTAATTCTAATCACTTTTCGTTCTTAAGGAACGTAGTTCATCGAATAAATGCGTATGCGTCATTAAATCAACATTTACGTCATTTTGTGCATCCCAAGGCTTATTCTAATTACTTTTCGTTCTTAAGGAACGTAGTTCATCGAATAAATACGTATGCGTCATTAAATCAACATTTACGTAATTCTTTGCATCCCAAGGCTTATTCTAATCACTTTTCGTTCTTAAGGAATGTAATTCATCCAATAATTGCGTTTGTGTCATTGGATTAACATTTACGTCATATTATGCATCGCAAGACTTATTCTAATCACTTTTCGTTCATTACCAATGTGTTCATCCAATAATTGCATTTGTGTCTTTAATTTAACATTTACGTCATTTTGTGCATCCCAAGGCTTATTCTAATCACTTTTCGTTCTTATGGAATGCAGTTGGGCCAATAATTGTGTTTGTATCATTGGATGAACATTTACGTCATTTTGTGCATTCTAAGTCTTATTGTAATCACTTTTCGTTCTTAACCAATGTTGTTCATCCAATAAGTGCGTTTGTGTCATTATTTTCACATTTACTTAATTTTGTGCATCCCAATGCTTATTCTAATCACTTTTCGTTCTTTAGGAATGAAGTTCATCCAATAAGTGCGTTTGTATCATTGGATGAACATTTACGTCATTTTGTGCATTCCAAGGCCTATTCTAATCACTTTTCGTTCTTAACCAATGTTGTTCATCCAATAAGTGCGTTTGTGTCATTAATTTAACATTTACGTCATTTTGTGCATCCCAAGGCTAATTCTAATCACTTTTCTTTCTTAACCAATGTTGTTCATCCAATAAGTATGTTTGTGTCATTGGATGAACATTTACGTCATTTTGGTGATCCCAAGGCTTATTCTAATCATTTTTCGTTCTTAAGGAATGAAGTTCATCCAATAAGTGCGTTTATGCCATTGGATGAACATTTACGTCATTTTGTGCATTCCAAGGCCTATTCTAATCACTTTTCGTTCTTTACCAATGTTGTTCATCCAATAAGTGCGTTTGTGTCATTAATTTAACATTTACGTCATTTTGTGCATCCCAAGGCTTATTCTAATCATTTTTCTTTCTTAACCAATGTTGTTCATCCAATAAGTGCGTTTGTGTCATTAATTTAACATTTACGCCATTTTGTGCATTCCAAGGCGTATTCTAATCACTTTTCGTTCTTTACCAATGTTGTTCATCCAATAAGTGCGTTTGTGTCATTAATTTAACATTTACGTCATTTTGTGCATCCCAAGGCTAATTCTAATCACTTTTCGTTCTTAAGGAATGAAGTTCATCTAATAAGTGCGTTTGTGTCATTAAATTAACATTTACGTCATTTTGTGCATTCCAAGTCTTATTCTAATCACTTTTCGTTCTTAACCAATGTTGTTCATCCAAAAAGTGCGTTTCTGTCATTATTTTCACATTTCCTTAATTTTGTGCATCCCAATGCTTATTCTAATCACTTTTCGTTCTTTAGGAATGAAGTTCATCCAATAAGTGCGTTTGTGTCATTGGATGAACATTTACGTCATTTTGTGCATTCCAAGGCCTATTCTAATCACTTTTCGTTCTTTACCAATGTTGTTCATCCAATAAGTGCGTTTGTGTCATTAATTTAACATTTACGTCATTTTGTGCATCCCAAGGCTAATTCTAATCACTTTTCGTTCTTAAGGAATGAAGTTCATCTAATAAGTGCGTTTGTGTCATTAAATTAACATTTACGTCATTTTGTGCATTCCAAGTCTTATTCTAATCACTTTTCGTTCTTAACCAATGTTGTTCATCCAAAAAGTGCGTTTGTGTCATTATTTTCACATTTCCTTAATTTTGTGCATCCCAATGCTTATTCTAATCACTTTTCGTTCTTTAGGAATGAAGTTCATCCAATAAGTGCGTTTGTGTCATTGGATGAACATTTACGTCATTTTGTGCATTCCAAGGCCTATTCTAATCACTTTTCGTTCTTTACCAATGTTGTTCATCCAATAAGTGCGTTTGTGTCATTAATTTAACATTTACGTCATTTTGTGCATCCCAAGGCTTATTCTAATCATTTTTCGTTCTTAAGGAATGAAGTTCATCCAATAAGTGTGTTTGTGTCATTAGATGAACATTTACGTCATTTTGTGCATTCCAAGGCTTATTCTAATCACTTTCGATCTTTACCAGTGTTGTTCGTCCAATAATTGCGTTTGTGTCATTAATTTAACATTTACGTCATTTTGTGCAACCCAAGGCTAATTCTAATAACTTTTTGTTCTTAAGGAACGTTGTTCATAGAATAAGTGCGTTTGTGTCATTGGATGAACATTTACGTCATTTTGTGCATCCCAAAGCTTATTCTTATCACTTTTCGTTCTTAAGGAATGTAGTTCATCCAATAATTGCATTTGTGTCGTTGGATGAACAGTTACATCATATTTTGCATCCCAAGACTTATTCTAATCACTTTTCTTTCATTATCAATGTTGTTCATCCAATAAGTGCGTTTGTGTCATTAATTTAACATTTACGTCATTTTGTGCATCCCAAGGCTAATTCTAATCACTTTTCATTCTTAAGGAACGTAGTTCATCGAATAAATGCGTATGCATCATTAAATCAACATTTACGTCATTTTGTGCATCCCAAGACTTATTCTAATCACTTTTCGTTCTTAAGGAACGTAGTTCATCGAATAAATGCGTATGCGTCATTAAATCAACATTTACGTAATTCTGTGCATCCCAAGGCTTATTCTAATCACTTTTCGTTCTTAAGGAATGTAATTCATCCAATAATTGCGTTTGTGTCATTGGATTAACATTTACGTCATATTGTGCATCACAAGACTTACTCTAATCACTTTTCGTTCATTACCAATGTGTTCATCCAATAATTGCATTTGTGTCTTTAATTTAACATTTACGTCATTTTGTGCATCCCAAGGCTAATTCTAATCACTTTTCGTTCTTATGGAATGCAGTTGAGCCAATAATTGTGTTTGTATCATTGGATGAACATTTACGTCATTTTGTGCATTCTAAGTCTTATTGTAATCACTTTTCGTTCTTAACCATTGTTGTTCATCCAATAAGTGCGTTTGTGTCATTATTTTCACATTTACTTAATTTTGTGCATCACAACGCTTATTCTAATCACTTTTCGTTCTTTAGGAATGAAGTTCATCCAATAAGTGCGTTTGTGTCATTGGATGAACATTTACGTCATTTTGTGCATTCCAAGGCCTATTCTAATCACTTTTCGTTCTTGACCAATGTTGTTCATCCAATAAGTGCGTTTGTGTCATTAATTTAACATTTACGTCATTTTGTGCATCCCAAGGCTAATTCTAATCACTTTTCTTTCTTAACCAATGTTGTTCATCCAATAAGTGCGTTTGTGTCATTAATTTAAATTTACGCCATTTTGTGCATTCCAAGGCCTATTCTAATCACTTTTCGTTCTTTACCAATGTTGTTCATCCAATAAGTGCGTTTGTGTCATTAATTTAACATTTACGTCATTTTGTGCATCCCAAGGCTAATTCTAATCACTTTTCGTTCTTAAGGAATGAAGTTCATCTAATAAGTGCGTTTGTGTCATTAAATTAACATTTACGTCATTTTGTGCATCCCAAGGCTTATTCTAATCACTTTTCGTTCTTAAGGAATGTAATTCATCCAATAATTGCGTTTGTGTCATTGGATTAACATTTACGTCATATTGTGCATCCCAAGACTTATTCTAATCACTTTTCGTTCATTACCAATGTGTTCATCCAATAATTGCGTTTGTGTCATTAATTTAACATTTACATCATTTTGTGCATCCCAAGGCTAATTCTAATCACTTTTCGTTCTTAAAGAACGTAGTTCATCGAATAAGTGTGTTTGTGTCATTGGATGAACATTTACGTCATTTTGTGCATCCCAAGGCTTATTCTAATCACTTTTCGTTCTTAAGGAATGTAGTTCATCCAATAATTGCATTTGTGTGGTTGGATGAACGGTTACATCATATTTTGCATCCCAAGACTTATTCTAATCACTTTTCTTTCATTATCAATGTTGTTCATCCAATAAGTGCGTTTGTGTCATTAATTTAACATTTACGCCATTTTGTGCATTCCAAGGCCTATTCTAATCACTTTTCGTTCTTTACCAATGTTGTTCATCCAATAAGTGCGTTTGTGTCATTGGATGAACATTTACGTCATTGTGGTGATCCCCAGGCTTATTCTAATCATTTTTCGTTCTTAAGGAATGAAGTTCATCCAATAAGTGTGTTTGTGTCATTGGATGAACATTTACGTCATTTTGTGCATTCCAAGGCTTATTCTAATCACTTTCGATCTTTACCAGTGTTATTCGTCCAATAATTGCGTTTGTGTCATTAATTTAACATTTACGTCATTTTGTGCATCCCAAGGCTAATTCTAATAACTTTTTGTTCTTAAGGAACGTTGTTCATCGAATAAGTGCGTTTGTGTCATTGGATGAACATTTACGTCATTTTGTGCATCCCAAAGCTTATTCTTATCACTTTTCATTCTTAAGGAATGTAGTTCATCCAATAATTGCATTTGTGTCGTTGGATGAACAGTTACATCATATTTTGCATCCCAAGACTTATTCTAATCACTTTTCTTTCATTATCAATGTTGTTAATCCAATAAGTGCGTTTGTGTCATTAATTTAACATTTACGTCATTTTGTGCATCCCAAGGCTAATTCTAATCACTTTTCGTTCTTAAGGAATGTAGTTCATCGAATAAATGCATATGCGTCATTAAATCAACATTTACGTCATTTTGTGCATCCCAAGGCTTATTCTAATCACTTTTCGTTCTTAAGGAATGTAATTCATCCAATAATTGCGTTTGTGTCATTGGATTAACATTTACGTCATATTGTGCATCCCAAGACTTATTCTAATCACTTTTCGTTCATTACCAATGTGTTCATCCAATAATTGCGTTTGTGTCATTAATTTAACATTTACATCATTTTGTGCATCCCAAGGCTAATTCTAATCACTTTTCGTTCTTAAAGAACGTAGTTCATCGAATAAGTGTGTTTGTGTCATTGGATGAACATTTACGTCATTTTGTGCATCCCAAGGCTTATTCTAATCACTTTTCGTTCTTAAGGAATGTAGTTCATCCAATAATTGCATTTGTGTGGTTGGATGAACGGTTACATCATATTTTGCATCCCAAGACTTATTCTAATCACTTTTCTTTCATTATCAATGTTGTTCATCCAATAAGTGCGTTTGTGTCATTAATTTAACATTTACGCCATTTTGTGCATTCCAAGGCCTATTCTAATCACTTTTCGTTCTTTACCAATGTTGTTCATCCAATAAGTGCGTTTGTGTCATTAAATTAACATTTACGTCATTTTGTGCATCCCAAGGCTAATTCTAATCACTTTTCTTTCTTAACCAATGTTGTTCATCCAATAAGTGCGTTTGTGTCATTGGATGAACATTTACGTCATTTTGGTCATCCCAAGGCTTATTCTAATCATTTTTCGTTCTTAAGGAATGAAGTTCATCCAATAAGTGTGTTTGTGTCATTGGATGAACATTTACGTCATTTTGTGCATTCCAAGGCTTATTCTAATCACTTTTCGACTTTACCAGTGTTGTTCGTCCAATAATTGCGTTTGTGTCATTAATTTAACATTTACGTCATTTTGTGCATCCTAAGGCTAATTCTAATAACTTTTTGTTCTTAAGGAACGTTGTTCATCGAATAAGTGCGTTTGTGTCATTGGATGAACATTTACGTCATTTTGTGCATCCCAAAGCTTATTCTTATCACTTTTCGTTCTTAAGGAATGTAGTTCATCCAATAATTGCATTTGTGTCGTTGGATGAACAGTTACATCATATTTTGCATCCCAAGACTTATTCTAATCACTTTTCTTTCATTATCAATGTTGTTCATCCAATAAGTGCGTTTGTGTCATTAATTTAACATTTACGTCATTTTGTGCATCCCAAGGCTAATTCTAATCACTTTTCATTCTTAAGGAACGTAGTTCATCGAATAAATGCGTATGCATCATTAAATCAACATTTACGTCATTTTGTGCATCCCAAGACTTATTCTAATCACTTTTCGTTCTTAAGGAACGTAGTTCATCGAATAAATGCGTATGCGTCATTAAATCAACATTTACGTAATTCTGTGCATCCCAAGGCTTATTCTAATCACTTTTCGTTCTTAAGGAATGTAATTCATCCAATAATTGCGTTTGTGTCATGGGATTAACATTTACGTCATATAGTGTATCACAAGACTTATTCTAATCACTTTTCGTTCATTACCAATGTGTTCATCCAATAATTGCATTTGTGTCATTAATTTAACATTTACGTCATTTTGTGCATCCCAAGGCTAATTCTAATCACTTTTCGTTCTTATGGAATGCAGTTGAGCCAATAATTGTGTTTGTATCATTGGATGAACATTTTCGTCATTTTGTGCATTCTAAGTCTTATTGTAATCACTTTTCGTTCTTAACCATTGTTGTTCATCCAATAAGTGCGTTTGTGTCATTATTTTCACATTTACTTAATTTTGGGCATCACAACGCTTATTCTAATCACTTTACGTTCTTTAGGAATGAAGTTCATCCAATAAGTGCGTTTGTGTCATTGGATGAACATTTACGTCATTTTGTGCATTCCAAGGCCTATTCTAATCACTTTTCATTCTTAACCAATGTTGTTCATCCAATAAGTGCGTTTGTGTCATTAATTTAACATTTACGTCATTTTGTGCATCCCAAGGCTAATTCTAATCACTTTTCTTTCTTAACCAATGTTGTTCATCCAATAAGTATGTTTGTGTCATTGGATGAACATTTACGTCATTGTGGTGATCCCCAGGCTTATTCTAATCATTTTTCGTTCTTAAGGAATGAAGTTCATCCAATAAGTGTGTTTGTGTCATTGGATGAACATTTACGTCATTTTGTGCATTCCAAGGCTTATTCTAATCACTTTCGATCTTTACCAGTGTTGTTCGTCCAATAATTGCGTTTGTGTCATTAATTTAACATTTACGTCATTTTGTGCATCCCAAGGCTAATTCTAATAACTTTTTGTTCTTAAGGAACGTTGTTCATCGAATAAGTGCGTTTGTGTCATTGGATGAACATTTACGTCATTTTGTGCATCCCAAAGCTTATTCTTATCACTTTTCGTTCTTAAGGAATGTAGTTCATCCAATAATTGCATTTGTGTCGTTGGATGAACAGTTACATCATATTTTGCATCCCAAGACTTATTCTAATCACTTTTCTTTCATTATCAATGTTGTTAATCCAATAAGTGCGTTTGTGTCATTAATTTAACATTTACGTCATTTTGTGCATCCCAAGGCTAATTCTAATCACTTTTCGTTCTTAAGGAATGTAGTTCATCGAATAAATGCATATGCGTCATTAAATCAACATTTACGTCATTTTGTGCATCCCAAGGCTTATTCTAATCACTTTTCGTTCTTAAGGAATGTAATTCATCCAATAATTGCGTTTGTGTCATTGGATAAACATTTACGTCATATTGTGCATCCCAAGACTTATTCTAATCACTTTTCGTTCATTACCAATGTGTTCATCCAATAATTGCGTTTGTGTCATTAATTTAACATTTACGTCATTTTGTGCATCCCAAGGCTAATTCTAATCACTTTTCGTTCTTAAGGAACGTAGTTCATCGAATAAGTGTGTTTGTGTCATTGGATGAACATTTACGTCATTTTGTGCATCCCAAGGCTTATTCTAATCACTTTTCGTTCTTAAGGAATGTAGTTCATCCAATAATTGCATTTGTGTGGTTGGATGAACGGTTACATCATATTTTGCATCCCAAGACTTATTCTAATCACTTTTCTTTCATTATCAATGTTGTTCATCCAATAAGTGCGTTTGTGTCATTAATTTAACATTTACGCCATTTTGTGCATTCCAAGGCCTATTCTAATCACTTTTCGTTCTTTACCAATGTTGTTCATCCAATAAGTGCGTTTGTGTCATTAAATTAACATTTACGTCATTTTGTGCATCCCAAGGCTAATTCTAATCACTTTTCTTTCTTAACCAATGTTGTTCATCCAATAAGTGCGTTTGTGTCATTGGATGAACATTTACGTCATTTTGGTCATCCCAAGGCTTATTCTAATCATTTTTCGTTCTTAAGGAATGAAGTTCATCCAATAAGTGTGTTTGTGTCGTTGGATGAACATTTACGTCATTTTGTGCATTCCAAGGCTTATTCTAATCACTTTTCGACTTTACCAGTGTTGTTCGTCCAATAATTGCGTTTGTGTCATTAATTTAACATTTACGTCATTTTGTGCATCCTAAGGCTAATTCTAATCACTTTTCTTTCTTAACCAATGTTGTTCATCCAATAAGTGCGTTTGTGTCATTAATTTAACATTTACGCCATTTTGTGCATTCCAAGGCCTATTCTAATCACTTTTCGTTCTTTACCAATGTTGTTCATCCAATAAGTGCGTTTGTGTCATTAATTTAACATTTACGTCATTTTGTGCATCCCAAGGCTAATTCTAATCACTTTTCGTTCTTAAGGAATGAAGTTCATCTAATAAGTGCGTTTGTGTCATTAAATTAACATTTACGTCATTTTGTGCATTCCAAGTCTTATTCTAATCACTTTTCGTTCTTAACCAATGTTGTTCATCCAAAAAGTGCGTTTGTGTCATTATTTTCACATTTCCTTAATTTTGTGCATCCCAATGCTTATTCTAATCACTTTTCGTTCTTTAGGAATGAAGTTCATCTAATAAGTGTGTTTGTGTCATTAGATGAACATTTACGTCATTTTGTGCATTCCAAGGCTTATTCTAATCACTTTCGATCTTTACCAGTGTTGTTCGTCCAATAATTGCGTTTGTGTCATTAATTTAACATTTACGTCATTTTGTGCAACCCAAGGCTAATTCTAATAACTTTTTGTTCTTAAGGAACGTTGTTCATCGAATAAGTGCGTTTGTGTCATTGGATGAACATTTACGTCATTTTGTGCATCCCAAAGCTTATTCTTATCACTTTTCGTTCTTAAGGAATGTAGTTCATCCAATAATTGCATTTGTGTCGTTGGATGAACAGTTACATCGTATTTTGCATCCCAAGACTTATTCTAATCACTTTTCTTTCATTATCAATGTTGTTCATCCAATAAGTGCGTTTGTGTCATTAATTTAACATTTACGTCATTTTGTGCATCCCAAGGCTAATTCTAATCACTTTTCGTTCTTAAGGAACGTAGTTCATCGAATAAGTGTGTTTGTGTCATTGGATGAACATTTACGTCATTTTGTGCATTCCAAGGCTTATTCTAATCACTTTTCGACTTTACCAGTGTTGTTCGTCCAATAATTGCGTTTGTGTCATTAATTTAACATTTACGTCATTTTGTGCATCCTAAGGCTAATTCTAATAACTTGTTGTTCTTAAGGAACGTTGTTCATCGAATAAGTGCGTTTGTGTCATTGGATGAACATTTACGCCATTTTGTGCATCCCAAAGCTTATTCTTATCACTTTTCGTTCTTAAGGAATGTAGTTCATCCAATAATTGCATTTGTGTCGTTGGATGAACAGTTACATCATATTTTGCATCCCAAGACTTATTCTAATCACTTTTCTTTCATTATCAATGTTGTTAATCCAATAAGTGCGTTTGTGTCATTAATTTAACATTTACGTCATTTTGTGCATCCCAAGGCTAATTCTAATCACTTTTCTTTCTTAACCAATGTTGTTCATCCAATAAGTATGTTTGTGTCATTGGATGAACATTTACGTCATTTTGGTGATCCCAAGGCTTATTCTAATCATTTTTCGTTCTTAAGGAATGAAGTTCATCCAATAAGTGTGTTTATGCCATTGGATGAACATTTACGTCATTTTGTGCATTCCAAGGCCTATTCTAATCACTTTTCGTTCTTGACCAATGTTGTTCATCCAATAAGTGCGTTTGTGTCATTAATTTAACATTTACGTCATTTTGTGCATCCCAAGGCTAATTCTAATCACTTTTCTTTCTTAACCAATGTTGTTCATCCAATAAGTGCGTTTGTGTCATTAATTTAA